>WSZQ02100987.1:0-10820 GCA_019419845.2 Weissflogia rhopalogaster
TAGATAATATAAATATAAATAGAAAACATAATAATATGAAGGGGTTTGTCATAACAGAAAAAATTTAAAAAACAATTTAAATATATTTTTGAGACATTTTTACTTAGGTGCTATATAAACTCATTTTGACGTATATTTATACAAATATTGTGTTAATTATTAAAGAAATTTAAATGTGGTGTGGATAAAAATACATATTCCCCTGTACAAACATTAATTTAAATTTTAATAATAATATGTATTACTGTCTCAATTCACATTGATAATTTTTCAAAATTTGATCTAAGTTTCTTTATATGAAAAATTAAACATCACTATTTCACATCTAAAGAACCAGACATCTTCGTTGTCCAGGTTTGCGCATAGAATAATTTAATAGAGAGAAGTAATTTGGAGTTGTCTATAGCACTCATAGAATATTTTAATACGGAGAAGTCCAACTCAATATAAAAAAGTTATTTGTAAAACTTTTTAGTGTTAAAGTCGTTGCGGCCTGAGTTATAATACAAGCCAAATAAGCAAACAAGAAACAAGAAACACTTGCACCATTAAGCCAGACACCCAGCTGAATCCCGTACAGTAGGCCCCTGAGATCGCGCTTTGGAAACAGTAGCCTTTAAATATTGGCCAATCAATGTCCCATAGTATTGATTCATGCACAATAGATCATAATTGTACGCAGTACCAGTGGCGTTGACCGCCCAGGATTAGAGTTTAAAAAATTAAATAAGTACTCTTAAATAATGCTGGACAAGTCCCGATAGCTACCAAAGAAGAATCTAACATGGCAATATACTGCAGAACTAATCATATTTACAAAGGGAGGGTAAAGTGTAAATATTATGGAAAAAATCAATTAGCTTCAAGTAGAGAGCCTTCAAGTACTGACATATCGAGCGCGACAATGTCTAATTCCCTGTCTTCATGTGTGGTTTTACATGTGTTGAGAACAATGGCTTTCTGGATGGGAAAGAAGAAGGAAGTAAGAATTTTGTTCGACAGTGGCTCGATAGAGATTTTCAGGGGAGTGATTTCTAGTATATAAGATCAAACCCGGGGAGTGCTAAGGAAGAACTCTGTCAGAGAACGGTCTCGAGAACTCTCTCCGAGGGCTTTCTGTACGCTTCGCGCTCTTTCTGTAATAAGTTAATAATAAATCAACCTTGTGAAATCTACAAATCCGAGTCGTTATTGAGTTAGTGCCCAGCCATCTAGGTTTCAACCAACTGCAAACAACCAGAGTCCAGCTGCCAGATAGCCACTATGTCAATCGGTGCAAGTTCCATTCGTCCTCGTACGTCAGCGTCGTAGATCAAGTGGTAAGTCCAAGTTCTTTTATTATCTCGCTTTAGTCACGGTAACTTGAGCCAAGCGAATGAACCCCAATATCAGTAATTTACAAAGATGAACCTCAAAAGTTATTCCTTCCCAAGTATTTAAAGTATTTGAATTCACTTACTGGTTATCACTGTATCGCCTATCTCAAGTTTCCAGCAGATTGGCTGTGAAGCGATGACCATGCACTTGGTTTTGGCTGTTTCCATAGTTTAAATATGTGCAGCATTCTGTGTAAGATGTCCTCTGTGATAGCGATGAGTGCAGCATCATTTGCGTGACAAACAATGTTTATGTTGTTTTGTCCCATATTTTATCCTTCACATTGTCTAGTTTTTACTTATTTCATCCATCACCAGTTTGAAGAGTAGAGCATTTAGTGAATCTCTTTAACACCTCTTCCAATTCTGACAGGTATGGTTGTCTCTTGGTTTACCATCAGTTGAATTTCATTTTTTGTATAAATGACCTATACGACTTCAATAAAGCCCATGGGGATGTTGCGTTTGTGAAGGAGAATGTATGCTTTAGTCGACACATGGGAGAATCTGGCAAGGGACTGAAGAGCTGAAGAAAGAATAGGAAGGATCGCAACAAAGAGGAAAGAATTTTGTCTAGAAACGGCCGAAGTAAAGGGGAGGATGGCTGGATGTTATTATAAAAGTGGTGTTGGATGGAGGACTAGGGCGAACCTGTAATGCCAACTGTTAGTTTTGTAGATGAGTTATTGTTCGTTTTATTTTTGTTATTATTTATTTAAGTGTATAAGATTGTGATGATCACCATGGAGACTGGAGCGCCAATAAAGGTGCATTTATAGTTCGAGTATCTTTTCATTGTTATGAATTTTCGAAGAAGATTTGTCTGCCATGATGACACGTAGTATAAACTAGTTAAAATTGCTTGAAATACAGATGGCGCCCCTCACAAATTTCCGATATATCAATATTTTTCTGTTTAAATCTCACATTTCCTCTCTTTGGGCTGCACAAAACTGTAAAAAGCGTGATGCACAAACGAGCGTAAAAAATACATACGTACCTAGATAGATAGGATCTAATAACCCGGTCAAAATTATATCGGTCAAGATAGAGTTAAGGAGCAATTATGAGGATTTCTAGAGATCCCTAGAATTTCGAGCAACAAATGAGGAAGAACCTAAGCAACAACTGGATATATAAATGAAAAACCAAGAAAATGCTCAGCTTGATATGGCTCATACCAAGGGAGGAAATACATTCATAAATTTAAGTTACCGTGTATTTGATCAGGGCTGGTCAAATGGCACATATGCACCCATTTGCAGGGCCACTTGTTCCGGTTTGAACAACGCAGATAACTCTCATAAAAATGATAGGAATAATTCAGCTCATTTAGAATTAGAAAAGAGACAATGGGAGTATTTTTGGCTCCGGTGAGTGTTTAACTCAAGTTGTGACAATCTTTTGAACTACATTTTATTGGTTAATTATTATAAAGTATTAAAAATCTTAAAATTTAATTATAATCCCAAACGCTGAAAGAATCCCACTTTAATCCGCTTAGATTCATCACTTTTCATTCTTTCATCTTCAATACAATAATTCCTATGCATTGTCATTATCTCAATATAACTTCCTAAAAAATAATGTAAAAAAAAACATAAATTACTAAAAAAAGGAAAATATTCACGATGAAGTTCATCGGAATCGCCAGCAGTTCCACCAAATTCATTTGGAATACAATATTTCGGAAGTGCCTGAAATAATGTATCAATTTTATTATGAATCTTCACCTATAATATTCCAAAAAAACATTTTTAAAAAATCTAACCATAATGTTGTTTATCGGTTGTACAGCATTTGACAACATCTTCCCAATAGGTTAGCTTTCACACCGTCTGATATTGTATCACCTGGAATAGTACATGTGCCTTTACGGGGATAAATTTCAGGCCCGTCGCCAAACCCACATCCTTAATAGGACTTAGGAATGTGTGGAGTGTGAGATCTTATAACGGGCGAGTTTTTTTTTTAAATATGAAGTCTTGATATATCTACGGAAATAAGGACTCTACAGAAAAACTTATAGGTAATTAAAATGTAATAATTCGCAGGGGGGAAATATTCAAGGCATATTCAGCCCCTTAATTTCACTCTTAATGAATGGGGTGGGGGTATCTTTTAAATCGTATTTTTTTATTCAGGATTTTAATTCTACGGCTAAAAGTATGTCAGATTATTCCGAAACATTTTTCGCAGTTGCTTTTGAAACCGATTATAATCAATTTTTTTTCTACTCATGTTGTATAATACATTATATTGACAATGTCTATTAATTTATGATCTGCATAACCTACGGCTGATCATAATAGATCGGCTATAGTTGTTGTTATATTAGGTAAGCAAGCTATATAATGAATTCATGGTAGTTTTATAGCTGAGGTTACACGCATAAGCAATGTATAGCATTACGTACTCATTATACTATTATAATTTTCACGTAATACCCATTTTGTTGTTACAGAGAACCTTTAATTGTATATTAAATGCTCAAAATGGAGTCCGGACATCAATGCATGAATTCACTCTTAATTAAAATTCCTGTTCATTGGGGGTGCAACATCACGATCTATAATAACATTTAAAATGTGAGTGAATGCTTCCATCGAAGTTGACGAGCAATGTCTTGTATTTATTGTAACAATTACATGCCCTACAGTAATAATAAAATGTGAACTATGCCTGGAAATAAATTATTATATTATATTAATATATTTACAAGCGGGGCGGCTTGCCGCGTTGTGGAGCTGGGTATTCGTTGGACCACTTCACCACTATGTGGTAGAAAAAGGTTGTTGATTAAATAAATTTACATATTTATGATATTTACATTGGTGAGAATTTTAATAAAATTGATTATAATCGGTTAGAGAAGCATCTACGAAAAAATGTTTCGAACACATTTGACATACTTTAGCCGTAGAATTTAAATCCGCAATAAAAATTTCGGGTCCCGTTTAATACTTCAAAATTACCCCACCGCTCCTATTAGGAGTAAAGGCTGAATATGTCAAAAACCTATTTTCTCTATTGCATGATTAAATTTTCATAACCTAAAAATAGAGAGCTTATTTCTCGAAATATTTCAAGTTTTCACGTTAAAAAACTTATCCGGTATATAACGATACCGGGAATCGAACTCCGCATAAAAATTAAAATAATAATAAAATAATTTATGAACTTAACTTGTTGTAATTCCTTTGGAATAAAACCATAAATCAACTTCAATACAATATTCATAAAGTACACGGGATTAACAATATGTATATATTTTATACGCATAGGGAAGCCTTCGGCTATATAACCAAAACATTTCTTAGTTATGATAAGATTCATTTTTCTGAAATGCTGCCACGTAAAGCCGACCAAATCGATAATCATTTCACTGCCTTCCACACAACCAAATTGGCGCAACCATATATGAAGGCGCATATCTAACAGTTTAAAATGTGTGCCATAATCGTAATTGATTCCAGATCCATCTAGGAATTTTAAATAGCAAACGACGTGACCTTTAGGTGTGTATTTCGGAAAAGGTTCGCAGAATGTTAACTGTCACTGCTGTAGATTATGTGGTGATTCCGGATCTCTATTGGCGAACACTGCAGGAAACGATGTGCGAACTGAATAGTAATATTCAATACACTTTTTGGTATATTCTAGGTTTAAAACACATGCGTTGAAGAGAAGAATTATCATTCTTTCTAGAAGATGAAAGTATGGCTGTTGATGCATTTGATGAGTGTAATTACCGTCAAATTTTAGAAGATGGGGCTGAGTTTTCATTCAATTTTCTAATAGTTTTCGTATTTCTTTAATTCTTTATTTGTTGGATATAATATTTCAAGATCCATATTTTTGTGTTTTTCAAGATTTTAGTTAAAATTCTTGTACTTTATAGAGTGGTTTCAAGAACCTAGATGGTTGAAGTTTGGGACACTATTGATGATACAAAGTAATACACAGTAAAATATAATAACTTGTTCTCAACCACGTATGATTAAAATGTAACAATCATTATAATTGTTACTTTTAAATGTATTCTCATAATTATAATGGTACAAATGCATTTTTCAATTTTATACTTGCGTTCAAACGACTTTTGGCACGTTTGCTATTAGCGACATTTGCTACGCTTTAATTGATATGCAGCCAACTCTAATGTACTCACAATCGCCGCACAGTGGTCTGGCACCGATAAGAAGTTAGCAGCTCGCTGCTAGATTTGTTCGCAGCCTGGTAGGATCAACTTACGTTTGTGCTGCATTGTTCCACTTGCGTTCGAAGTCTATTTCAGGGTTTGAGTAGGTAGAGCGATCTCCAGAGCGACCCTCAATAAATTTGTCACCAGACAGAAAAAAAGTAAATCATTGCGGCAAAGATATTCACCAAATTCTTTAATTGTAATTAAATTATCAATTTGCACTTTATATAATTTAATTTTAACAAATTTGAATGAGTCATTTTATTATCTATTGATGCAGGTCAAACGCAGTATAATTTTATTTAGCGCCGAGTAATCTATAACCCTTTTGTTGTGAATTGCCAATAACTTGCATGAGCAATCTGAATGCTATTTATGTAAATTTCCATAAGAGATATCCACTTTTAATTGATCATTACATACTGATATTACAAAACGAAGACTACGGATCTGATTGCAATAATATAATCTACAATATATTAAAAGCTCCAGTATCAAATGTCAAAATTTAATTTTACGTGTTATTTTAAATGGGTCAATTTGATCTCTCTGCTAACTTCTTATCGGTTGGCCCCGACCGATCAAATTTGCCGCATAAATATTTCCAATTATGCTAGAAAGTTGACATTTTTCGTGTTTATATATAATTAAGTTTTGGTTCCAAAAACTTAACAAAAATAAAAAATATTTATTTAATATTTTACTTGGTTTTATTTTATATAACTTGATGAACGCTGAATGTAGGTTTACAATTATTTGACGAGTTGACGAATAACGTATGTGCAACTGTTGCTTTGCAGTTGTAACCATGCAACTATCTCGTTGAAGCAGAAACATTTAGATCTAAAATTATGGCTACTCAGCACTCTACATCTCAGGAATGCGCTTCACATAATTTTATTGTGTTATGCCTTATTGATGCAGCAAGTTTCGTAACATTTGTTCACCAGGAAGGTTCCTCTTTGGTCGTCGTTAATTTTAATTTCGCTTTTTTGACACCTGACCATATTGAAATCTCTTTTAGTTATCTGCCTATTACTACTGCACAATGTGTGTCACTTTTGCCTAAAATATATTTTTGCAAACTGTTAACCATGAGTATGTTTTTTAATTAGTGCTATTTCTTTGTTTCTTTTTCTCATATCCTCTAAATTTTCAACTAAACTTTGAAATGGCTTCATACTTATAACAAATGGATATATCAACATTTCCGACAGTTACACCTCTTCAAACTTTTGTTTTCTTAGTTTTTGATTGCTTACTTTAATTATATACTTTCGAGTGAGTGGAACCTTTTATCACTCGTTTTATACAGTGTTGTGGATGTTTTATGCAATTTGGGAAGATCAGTGATGTACAGGTTGAAGAGTTTGGAACTTAGGTCAGACAATTGAGGTTGATGATTTCATTGTTAGATAATTCGTTATTGTGTTTAACTAGCTGTTGTACTAGAGCTTTCCTTGAGAGGTTTTTGAGAACTATGACATCAATATTATCGAGCCCAGAGGCTTTTGAGTTATGCATATTTCCAATTAGGAGTTTGATCTGTTGCGGAGAAATTCTAGACAAATTTTGTGTAGTCGCGATGAGGTGTTGTGTTTTTTTGGGTATGGGTGTTATCTGGTTCAACAGATCGTTTTAGTTATTTAGTAAACCCCCAAAGTGAATTGTCCTTAGTATTTAAGGTGGTGAGTTCATCAGCCCATTGTTTGTCTTTAAATTCTTCACACTGGCTACTTACATTACTATCACCGATAAAGTATATAAACTTGAATGACTATTTTCAAACCCCTTTTAAAGGATAATTCCTGGATAGTGCGTCGTCTCGCTTTAACAGGCATTGTTGTTAGGCCTACTCTATACGTCTACCATATTTCATTAGAATCCCAGCGGACACGAGGTGGACCTCTCCTTGTTAGAATTAATATTATAATTCATGAAAGTTGAGTTTAATAACCGCGACGATTGCCAAAGAAGCGAAATAAAAATTAACAATAACCAAAGAATAACCTTCCTGTTGAACAAATGTTACGAAACGAATCATATCAATCTGGCATAGCACAAGAAATAAGCTCTGAAAATTTCAACTGTCGAGCTGAATTGAAAATATTTATGCGACAAATTTCGTTGTGCCACTGGGCAATACCCATAAAAAATTCAACATTATTATAATTACAAAAAGGGTACCGATTATATTTGTTTAATGTTTAATTATAACAAAATATTAAAGACCTTAAGATTTAATTAAAATCCAAGACGTTGAAAGAATCCCACTTTAATACGCTTAGATTCATCACTTTTCATTTGTTCATCTTCAATAAAGTAATCTCTATTCATTCTGATTATTTCAATATAATTTCCTAAAACATATTTAAAAATACATACAAGTTTACCAAACAATAGGAAAATACTCACGATGAAGTTGACCAGTATCACCGCCAGTTCCTCCCAATTCATTCGGAATACAATATTTCGGAATTACCTCAAATAATGTATCAACTTTATTATGAATTTTCACCTAAAATTTTGCAAATCCATAAAAATAAAACAATACTGATATAAATATAATAAAACAATTTATGAACTTACAACTTGTTGCAATTCCTTTGGAATAAACCGATAAAAAACCTTCAATACGATATTAAGAAAGTACACAGGATTAACAATATGCAAACCTTTGATACGGAATGGGAAACCTTCGACTAAATAACCAAAACTTTTCATTGCTTTGACAAAACTTATTTTCCTCCAATGTTCCCATGTAAAGCCGACCATATCCACGATCATTTCACCCCCTTCCACACAACCAAATTGTCGTAACCATATATGAAGTCGCATATCTAATAGTTTAACATGTGTGCCAAAATCGTAATTAATTGCAGATCCATGTAGAAATTTTGCATAGCAAACGGCGTGTCCTTTGGGGGTCAATTTTGAGAAAGGTTCGCAGAATGATAATTGAAATTGCTGCAGAATATGTGGCGATTCTGGATCTCTATCGGCGAACATTGCAGGAAACGATGTGCGAACTGAATAGTAATATTCAATACACTTTTTGGTACTTTCCAGGTTTAAGTAACATGCGTGGAAGATGATAATTATCATTCTTTCTGCAAGATGAAAGTTATGAATGAGTTGATAGAATTGATATTTGTGTTCGGTATAATTACCATCAAATTTTGGAAGATGTGGCTGTGTTTTCATCCAATTTTCTAATAGTTTTACATCGGATTTCTTTAATTCTTTATTTGTTGTATACAATTGATGAATATCCATTTTTAATAACTATTAGTTATATTCCATTTTGATTAATTACTAATTTATAGAATAGGGTGAAATATATTTCACACCGAAATCATCTATGATTGAAATTTGGAACACTACATACAGCTAAGAAAATTTAGTCGTAGTATTTTAATTGGAGTATTAACGTGCATAAAGTAATAAATAAACAAATCTTGTTTTAATCACGTCTGGTCAAAGTATAACAAATAAAATTAGCAGTCGTGATCGTAAAAGGTGTTGTGTGCCCGTTCCTTCATTTTAATATTTTGTTGGTTTTGAATGTAACATATTGTGACTTGCGTGAATTAATTGCGTGCGTGCATTATTAAGGGTTTTAAATATTTCTTGAAATATTTAAAAAAATGTCCCTTGGGAAGGTGGCCGTTTTCTATTTTATGTATTTCAAATTAAAGTTTTGGTTCTTATTGCAATGTTACAGAAAGGTAAAAAAAAATATTGTGGCTCTGGACCTTGCAGAAAATTCAGACTATTCCCAGTTCTCTTGCACCCATCATTGTATATCTAAGGTACTTTTTACGGCAACACGAGAATACCGCACACAAGACTTAGGTAGATTTTTCCATCTCAAGCTAGTGTTATAAAGAGTAGGGTTATTTAAGTTGCTTTTGGAGTTCTTAGTTTAATAAAATCAGTCCTGTTCTAAATTTGATAAACTGAATTATCGGAATAGGGCTGCGAATATTTTGTTAAGAATATATATGTTATATTGAATTTGGCAATTTTTAGTGTGAAGTTTGCAATATATATGAGAGTAAGTACTTAGTATGATTTTTCCTAACTGATTCACACAACTACTATCATACAGTCTTATTTGAACGACCCCAGACTAGCTAGCATTGACATATCAAAGAAGAACATGTAATCATTAAGCACAATTAATGAATCTACAAAGAAATTGTGAATTTAGAAAGAAAAAAGATCGATAGAAGATTTATTTACAATTTTTATGTGAATTGTCATTATTTCAGATTTACACATGAGCAATGTTTAATTGTAGTACCTCCATGAATTCGTCTTTTAATTAGCTTTCAAAAGACGATAATTCCAAATTGCACACTTTTTCGGTTTTAAGTTATATGTTCACGTTTTCCTACCATTATATATTATTTTTTAACTCTCAGGATTAACATTTTCATTCATTCAGTAGCATTAAAAAATGGGAACAAAATTGCTTTACTACCCTTGAAAAGAAAGTTATTCGTGATTTTGCAAATATTATCATGACGGTTTCAACTTGAAGTCTCATTTTTTCATACTTCTTCACGTGTAATGCCTAAACGCCTTACATCAACGACTTTGTCTTTTATTTCTCTTTTCTATTTCATAAGATACTAATTTCAAATGGCACCCTATTTAGGGTTAGAAGATATTACCCAGTAAAGAAGGAAAACTAAAATTCAGAAAAATGAAGTGATAAAGTTTAAACTCTAATTTGAATTGACAAATTTTCAAACTTCTACAGGTGCAATCTGTAATTGCCATGACATCAATGAATTCGTCTTTTACTCATCTTTCATATGATACTAATTTCAAATGGCACATTATCTAGGTTTCGAAGATATCACCCACTAAATAAGGAAAACTAAAATTCAGAAAAATGATTTGATAAAGTTTAAACTCTAATTTGAATTGACAAATTTTCAAACTTCTACACATGCAATCTGTAATTGCCTCACATCAATAAATTCGTCTTCTACTCATCTTTCTTATGATAGTAATTTTAAATGACACACGATTTAGGTTTTGACGAACTTGCGAGGGCCCGTGTATTATTTGGTTCCGCTGCCGGGTTCCAGAATATGAACCGGATTCTCTTTCGCCCACGGTGTGTGCAAGTAACAAAGAAAATGCCTAAATAGAATCTCAACCTCCATGTTAACTCGTGTTCACTCAAAAGCCCGCCTTCCAGATGAGGGCGCTTCAATCTATATATA
>WSZQ02100998.1:0-45168 GCA_019419845.2 Weissflogia rhopalogaster
ACACGCACACACAACAAGACTCCACTCACACACAACAAAGAAGCCACAACATCACAATAATAACAACAAACATCAACGAAAACAAGAAATCTCAATAACAAGATAAACATAAACATAAATGTATTACTAATGATGATGTACCTCATTACAGATCTGCGTTTTTTCTCAAACATTAATAAGGATGTGTGATAAGAATTTCTATGTGCTCCTCTATTTTTTAGTATTAATTTAGCATTTTCCTAGGTTATACGGATGAGAAAATGAGTTGAAGTGGTGGGGGAAGGCGTAGACCTCGTGAAACCACATTACTTATTGTTAGAAACGTTGAAATGACTAATTGTAAGAAATCACTGGTAATTCAACATAACTTCCTTTAATGTTTTTTTTTATTAGTTATAAATATGAAAAATCGATTTTTTAAATACCAATAAAAATAAACAACTTGAATGAACAAGAGATAAGTTCAAATTAAATTATAGTGAAGTAAAACAACATTTAAAGGTAATTTTAAAATGAAAATAAAAAGTGTTTATTAATTTTAAACTTAAAATTAAAAATTTCAAACGACGCTCTTCCAGTAAAATAAAGGTATAAGAAAGATAATAACTATTGAATGCCATTTTAGTACTTTCAATATTTAACATTTACATTTCCTTATTGCTATTTTGCAAAATGGTAATCATACTAAAACTATGCGAAACAACTTCAGAAAAACACAAAAACTGTCTCACCATTTTCATGTTTACAAAAAAACATAATTATAACATTAAAACGAACCCTAATCAAACAAATTGTAACAAACTGTTAATAATAAACAGATAAACTAATAATAAACAGATTGAGAGTGAACTAGGAGAAAAAATTAAAATTACGAACAACTTTAAAAGAAAAAATGATCACTTCGAAAGTATAGTAAGCAAGACAAGACATCCTTGAACCACTATAAAAAGCAAAAAAAAAGCAACAAGCAACTGCAGTAAAGGAGTCAACACCTTCTTGAAACAATTACCTTATGCAATTACTATAATTCTTGTGGGTTTCTACGAATCCAACCGGACATTTAGCCCAGTTGTCTTTCTACGAGTACAACTATCAATGGTTGCACATTGATCACGTTTGGCGAGTAAATGAGACCGCAAGTATTCAGTATTCACTTTCAATTATTCTCACAATCAGCCTGTCAGTTTAATGTTTAATTTTCAAAGGAACAAAAGAACATAAAGAAGGTGGCTACCTAATGAAATTAGAGAAATGAAAGTAGGACTATCCTTAAAAATTCCTCAATGGAATACAATTACTTCTGTATTTCATGATTAGCTTCACCTATTTTATCCAGTGAGGTATGTTAATAATTGATAAATGTCGCAATTGTTAATCGTTTACTTTCAAGGCCCTCGATTTATGGTGATTATCTCTTGTAGACACATGGGTGGCATTTTATACTTAATTATAACTCTTACAAGAGGTGAACAAGGTTATGAACATTTTACTGATTTGAATAAAAATGGTCTAGTTTTAGTAGTAATTTATGAGTTAATCAGTGTTTGTGTTAATATTAAAGGTTAAGTTCAAATTAATAATGTAATAAGCTATAATTTAAAAGAAGTTACATGATACAATCGTTTTAAATTCATTTGAGGGGATAACTTCAATTGACAGGTTAAAATGTGACTTCTTGGAATAATTCCTAACAGTTTGGGAAGAGTTCTTAATAGCTAAACTATTCAAGAATGTTCCCTCAAAATTTCAAGTCGATAGCTGAAATATTTCCGAAGTTGTAGTACAAAAAGTTCGTAAAAATAGTATTTTTATGTTTACCCATCTTTAAACGCGTTTTTCTATCCTTCCACAACATTTTTCTATCTTGCGTACACGATTAAGAAAATTCTACTGAATGAAAGGGATTAGAATCTTAGCTCATTTTATAGATAATTAAATTCTCTAGAATATGACGTTAATTTTTTTAGAAAATTTAGATTTACATACGTTTTTTTCAAATTTTATATCAAATTTCCATGGAAATGATGCAACTTTAACTTTTTTACGAATACACTCGACGTCATATTCAAGCAAATTTTATACAATTTAGAAAAACGTTTTAGTTTTTAATTTTTGATAAGAATTAATGATGCTAGAGTGTACGCAACGCAATAGAACAACGCAAAAAACGTGACGATATCAACATGAAAAGAACAGAAAAGGTGGTAGGGGGAGGTGTAGAACTGGCGAGAACACACTACTTGCTGAATTTGTATTAATACCATATTGAGTTCATTTTTATTTCTAATAAATTGTTGTTATTTCTGCGGAACAATTTATTTAACTTCCTTCTTGGTTTCAATTTGAGTATTAATATCATCCCAATTTGTTATTCCCCCACTAAAATTGTAAAAACAAATAAATGTTAACTACTAAAGCCTCAAACGAAACAATTTATATAAGGTCTGAAAAGACACCAATAGACAAGTATAGCCAATTGCAAATGCGCAAAAAAAACAACATGTTATACCGGCGATTAATAACCGCACGCTCCGTGGAACGAGAATATTCGTTGTTTGTCCGACAATTACACCCAGAGCGTAGTAAAAGTTCGCAATAACGATAAAACGTTGAGTAATACCCGGCAAATGTAAAATATACAATTAAAAATTCACCAACGCACAAAATTACTTATATTATATTTAATCATGTATGATGTTTATTATTTTCACTTCTTGAAGTAATAATACAGCAAATACATAAATAAAATGTTCAAAGTCACAATACGGAAACCTGTTAATAATGAAAATTGTGGTTGATCATGCGACGGCAGGTTTCATATCTTACCAATTTTTGGCATCTTAAATATTTGCGCGTTAAATCTTTTGGCACCTTAAATCATAAGCTTCAGAACTTTCGAGAGACAATTTCACTTATTTCCGACTCCATATTACACCTCCGCATGCCGCTCACACGCATGCTTCTCAACACGAAAATGTGTAAATAATATCGGTGAAATCGGCCACTAATTCCGAGCAAATATTTGCACAACGAAACCATGTCTACGTTCACGTCGAAAAGGAATAAAATACGCAGAACCAAACAAGATTCGGCCAATGGTGGCTATTGAATGACAGACCAATTCGGGGCAACTGACACGAGGTAATGCAACCTGCTACAATTTATACGAACATTTGACATGCAGTTCTTAGCAATTTTATATATGCCGTTCGTCGAAAGGCGAACAATCTCGACTTGTCAATGCATAACTTGAGATTATATAAAGTCCATTCTTGCCTCCTTGCCTGGCGTTGCCGTTGGTCAGCAGAAATACTGCGTAACATGTTGTGTTATGCCAATCGGATTTACATTTTTATGATTTACTTTCGTTTTCCTTCTTTTTTTATTTATATTCATTCATTTCAAATGAGAAAATGAATATCTACTTTTTAAACTACTTCTTTATATTGTAAATTTAAAAACTTAAGCCAATTTTTATGAACACACCGTTTAATCGGGACAACTAATAATCGGGAGGACTCCTTGATTGGGGCAAGTCCTAATCAACGGAATCAAAACCCGCAAAGTAATATAAATTTCCTCCGATTTTTTGGTAAATTTCGATTAATAAGGACAATAAATGCATGTGAATGCATGGGATTCAAATGTTATATAATATAATATGTTCTAGATTCAAATTTGTTGTCCTGCTTTTATTCTGTATACATTTTTTGAAATTTCTGTCACATTTCAGATAAATCGAACAGCGTACTAGAAGCGATGTGTTACAATTAAACAGATTACACTTAAAAATAAGTACTTATTAATTAATTTTGTCAAAATTTCAAATCCGAAAATGTGAATAGATTTATAGTTTTAAAAATTATACAATATGTATATAATAGAAATGACTAGAATACGGGTGTTACGTGAGTGTTATTTTAATTATTTTCAAATAATTTTTTAACGTTGTTTGATTAGAAAGCGAAGCGTTGCACGCCTTTTTCTGGGCTACAACGTCCAAGCTATGTATTATAAAACAACCAACACAACGGACTGAATTTTCAACGCTATTTAGTCGGCCAAGGAAGAAGAAATTAACAATTGATTATTATATCAATTATTATATCAACGTAAATTAAAAATGTGAATGCTTCTACTCATATCGGTAGTTGGACATAAAGTTGTCACTTTGTAAGTAAAAATAACGATTATAAATCAAAACTTATTGTTAATTTTCTATGATAAATTGAGTGCTCTTTTAATTTCTCAATAATTTATTAACGCTGTTTTAAATTTTTATTCTTAGTTCTCGGTAAAATAATCCAGTGTAACTTGGATTATTAGCCACACATTTGTGTTTACCTAAAGAGTTTAGTTTAAAATTCACCAGTAGTGAAACTTTGCGTGTTCTAGACCTACCCCCTACAATCCTACAATTAATTGATATTTGCAAATTAATTGTTTTTTTAACTCTCTGAATTGATACTTTTATCTTTTTCAAAATATATAGAACTTGTGAAATCTTCGAAATTGGGCTGCGAACATTTTGTTAAATGATGTTTACATTCTCGAACGCTCTACTACCATTAGATTGCCATGAAGTGTTATTGCAATAAAAAGAAAGAGAAAATGAATGCAATGAAAAGAAAGAGATGAATGCCTCCGACAGGACTTGAACCTGCAATCCCTGTATGTCATGAACGGTATGTTACACACTACATTCTTTCTAATTAATGCAAATTCGTGATTAACATCCCAATTGCCTACCGATGATTATTTGTTCATATTGATATGTCAAAGAAGCCATACTTCGAGATAATATGATGGCAGTAGTGCGTTGGACAATTCTGATAATGTGAAAAAAAAACTTACTTTTTCATACCTAATTTTCCGTATTTTTAATATTTTTTACAATTTTTTTTTTAATTTCAAAAATAGGAATGCTTATAATAATTTAAAGAAAAGTGAGAGTGGAGGGGGTAGTTCAAGAATCGGCGAAATCTCACTGCTATTAAAATTTGCGTAACAATTGTTTAAATTTTCAAAAATCGGTTGCTAATCCCTCGCAATATCTATTATTTGACTGCACAATAAACGTGTAAAAATAAAAGAAACTTACTTTTTAAAGCCCAATTTTCAGTACTCTTCAATCCCTTAATATATTTCTCGACATCATCACTGCAGGCACCACTCAAATCCTTGCTAATTCTACCAAAATTCTGCGACAGAAGTTCGGTATTGTAAAAATCCAACGCCTTTGCCAAACTTTGGGCGCGATCCCCAAGCGTATCGACGATATCATCACTGGCGAGCACGTTTCCTAGCACGAACGCGGCGAATAACCACGTTATCCGTGCCATTTTTGGGTCCGGAACTCCAAAAGTCAACTTAATAAAGCCACTTCCGGGTTTTTATTAATCGACGCACTTTTTCCGAGAAATGTTCTTTTATTGATTGAAACAAATCACTCTAAAAATTGGGTGAGTAATCAGTATATCACCCGGACACGAGGTCTTTCGATTTTGGTGAGGATGTGTGCGATGGTCACTGCCGTGTCCTGCTGGTATCGAAGCGCGTTTTCTTGTGGCTGTCGTTCGGGCGCATGTCCGCCTCAAACAGCAAACGTTTTCGCCCTCCCCCGTTTTGCGCCGGTAGGCGCAACGTACCGCGAGCTGATTACTTTCTCTCTCGATTTATTCGGCGATATGTGCGATACATAAGACGGCGTACGACGTAATCGTTGTCTTACATGGGTTTTATACAGCTTGCGAGCGATTTAAAAGTAGGAAAAACTGTAAAAAAGTGTTTTAAGAAGACAATGGTGAATAGAAGTTTCTTTGATCGTCGTCTTGAATTTTTTAAAAGTTGTTTTGAAGTTTTGAATTTCCCGTGTACAGTGTGAAATACCCCTTAGATACATTAATGTGGATTACTTACAAGTAGAAATAAAATATACAAATGTTTTCTAATCGGTATATCTCCATATATAACAGTATTATTATTGTACAACTGTATTACTGTATAACTTCTATGGTTAGGTTGGAGAAGGATAGGATAGAATTATAAATGAGAGTAAGTACTTAGTATGATTTTTCCTAACTCATTCACACAACTACTATCATACAGGAAAAATCATACTAAGTACTTACTCCCATATATATTTCAAACTTCACACTAAAAATTACCAAGTTCAATATAACATATATAGGATAGAATTATTAAAATATATGAAGTTGTATCATATAAGGTTAGAGATAACCGTTAGAGATTCATTTTCTGATTTAGGTTAGGTTATGTTAGGTTTATTAATAATTTTGGTCAATAATACAGGTAAACGGGGTTCGAGTCGCGGTGTATTACTTCACATATTTCCACGCCTTTCTTAGTGTTCAAATTTCATAAAAATTGCAAATATATAATAATAATTTGTATTTGGTCCGCAGACCTGGCAATCGACCTAACTGGTCCTTCAGCCATTTATATATACAATTTATTTTATGATACCTTATTGAGTTACAAGGGCATATATGGTGTGTGATTTACAACGTTTTTGTTCTGATGTTGTGGTAATGGTGATGCTTGTTTTTGTTGATGTTTTTGATGATGTGATGTGTGTAGTATGTTGCTTTTCTCCGTGTTGATATAGAGATATATGTTTGATAGAATGATGTGAATTTTTGGATTAATTAATGAGTATTTATTAATATGGTTTTTACCGATGTGGATTTTAGTGTGAATTAAATAATAAATTAATTCACACTTTTGTGTGCCCACCCCGGGGATTCGAACCCCGACCGACTACGTGATATGCCGAAGTACTACCAACTGTGCTGCCCAGGTGGGTAATTGCAAATATTTATTCGATTATTAAAATATTGCGTACAAAGTTTTTTTTTCAATGATTATGAAGGTTGAACATAATGTGGAAATATTTACACATCTAAATAGTTGTAATTTTGTCTATTACACATTTTAATTTATGATTGAGCGTTTAAAAATGTGTTTGCCAATAAGCGTCATTTAGGGTTAGAAATATTTATCAAACAATAGTAATTATTATTTTACTTCTAAAAATTATTTAGAACTTTCTCTAGGTAACTAATTATACTTGCATATTTAAGTTTTGGATAGACTAATTTTAAAGTTCGCGCCTTAACCTGTCAAATATACTCAGCCATCGCATGAGTAACATTGAAGCACAGGTTGCGCTTCTAGAATCGTCTGTTCTCTCCTATCATGCTTTTGAAAGTGTCTTCAAAAACAAGGAACTATACCATACGATCTTTTCTCTTTAATGAACCACAGTAACGAACACAAAATGAGAAGTGAATAAATAAAAAATACGATCGCAAAATCTCGATGTTAGCGCTCTCTCAGTGCTTCTCCCAAATTGTCCCAACTTGTTTTTTTACATTGAGTTGAACATCTTTTTCAAGATTTAATCTATGAAGCATATCAAGCGAAACATAACTCAGGCAACCAAACATACATTAGTCTAAATAAACTATAGTCCAAGGAAAATAATATCATTTAAATGTGTTAAAACTATTAAAAACAGTAATGACCTTCGACCTAAATTATAAAAAAATCTACAGGATTGCATCCGTGGCAGTGCCGCAAACAGTGTCTGACATCCACAAACTGCATTTGCGTGCGCAGGCGGCCCAGGCAAATCGTGATAACCTAGGTGATAATAAATAATTATCGGATTTTAATCCAGAATCTCTGTACATACTTCATATGTACTACCATAAACAAGTGCCCACTTTATTCCATAACACATACCAGAACTGAAAGCTCCTAAAAATCTATTGAAATCGATTTTTTTGTAGAAACTAGTGCTTGAAGGAACTACAAAATGACGATCCTGAGCCCCTTCGTGTATTGGGCACAAAATGAAGAAAATCTTTACTTGAAAATCGACCTAAAGGATGTCAAGGTATCAAAAAAACATATATTCATGTTTGTACTTTGATCTTATAAGTGTTTTACATTCATAGGAGCCGGACATTAGTCTGGAAGATAGAAAAATAACCTTTCATGCAACCGGTCTAGGCGCTCGAGGAATGCATAAATACGGATTCAGTTTGGATTTTAATGATTATGTAAATCCAGAGGTGTGTTTACAGCATTTGGTATCTTTTTAAGGGTGTATTAATTGTTTGTCGTATCAATTTAGGCAAGTAATTATAAAGTTATGGATAATAAGGTCGATTTCACGATACAAAAGACACAGAAAGCTTGGTGGAATCGATTGACTTCACAGCCATCGAAACCGGCTTGGTTGAAGATTGATTTTGACAAATGGCAGTCTGAGGAAGACTTGAATGTTTCTGACGAGGATGTACGGGATGTTAGGGAGGATTATCCGGACGTTTACAAACGATTGCAACAGGAGGAAAAGGGATTTTCTAAAGGTTGGTAGAATAAAACTTATTTGTTGTGGTTCAGTTCACATTTCTTAATCTATGTCAGTTTTTCGATATTTTGCTACCATATAAGTATCGATACTTTCATTTGTTTAGTTCGGAACAGATATTATCAAATTTTGTTGCCAATACGTATCGTTAGTTTCAAGTTTTGCTAAATATCGATACTTTGGTACTGAGACCATACCAAAAAATGTGGATACTCTTAAATTCTCTTAAATCTGGTTACTCTTAAATTCTTATGTTTCGATAAATGCTATACAACAATATTAAAATTTTTAAGTTTTGTCATTTGTGATGGAGGAAGCATCGATACTTGGATATCGATATACAAATATCGATTCTCTGGGGCATGAAAATACCGATACTTTCAAATTTCTAAACCTGTGATAAAAAAGTATCTGTATTTTTATATCAATACTGACTTGTTTCGATGCTGGCGATAGAGAAAGTGTTGATACTTTCATGCGATATTTTCTTTCGATACTTCTAAATTTACAAGAATTAAATTGCTGATATGTTTTTCTTTCGTTTAACAGAAGATTGGAAAAAAGTATATTTAGCATTCTACAATTTCGGCATGTATCTCGGCTTCCTCTACGTCCTAATCGTCATTGGAATGCGTTTCCTTAAAGACGGCGTCGAGTCATACGATGGTACGTACTCTGCCGCCGGACACGTCATGGTAACCCTTCAAATGCTCCAATTTATGGAAGTTCTCCATCCTTTATTTGGCTATACAAAAACGAACATCCTCATGGCATTTATGCAAGTACTCGGCCGTTTCCTCGTCCTCTGCGTGCTCGTCGATTCAGAGCCACGCATGCAATCGAAACCCGTCATCTTCTACCTATTCTTCGTGTGGTCTGCGATTGAAATCACAAGATATCCATATTATATTACGCAGATTTACAAAAAAGAAAATGCGTTTCTTACGTGGCTGCGCTACACCGTCTGGATTCCACTCTACCCACTTGGTTTCATCTGCGAAGGTGTCATTATTCTAAGATGCATTCCTTACTTTGAAGAGACGGGCAAATATTCACTGGCGATGCCCAATTCGTATAACTTTACGTTCAGCCTACCGATGGTAATGCGGTGCTATTTGTTGTTTCTACTCCTGCCTGGCATTTATACTCTTATGTCGCATATGTACAAAATGCGTGAGAAGAAATTGGGGCCGAAAAAGTGGCAAAAGCTGAAGAAAGTACAATGATTTAAGTATGTGAACTTTGGAATATCATAGTAGTGAATACCCAACGATGGTTCAATGGATTAGACTTTAAACTTGGTCTCTTGCTGTTATCGAGTACGTTTTGGCGTGGGTTTGTTTACATTTTTTTATTGCAGGTATTTTGTTGTCAACTTGAATGCAATTCTTTGAAAGTAGTGAAGACACAGCTTATTCTGGGTTTTATGTAAAGGATTATAGATAAGGTTTGCTGTGTTTAACGTTGGTGTTTTCAATAAATAGTTTTGAACCATTTTTTGGTTTACACATTTGTGAATCATGGAAAGCTCAATTTGTATTGGAGAAAAATATACGTGGTGTGTCTAGAAAGTTCGGTGAATTATCTGATATCTCAATGGCAATCTGTTTTATGTGCATAACGATTCAGAGACATGTGAAGAAGCGCCACCTAGCAGGAAGTCCCAGTGACTGTCTCTGAGAGGACCTCCATATCCATATTTTTGACTATCCATATTTTTGGTACCAAATGTATCGGTACCAAAGTGTTGAATCGAATGGGTGTCGTTGTCATCACTTATCGATACCAAAAATAGTATTTTAGGTAGCTTTCCGAAGGTAGCGCTATCTATCTTCCAATGTGTGAACTTAAAACACTACAAATATCAGAAATTTAAAATATGTATCTGACAAATTCATCTCAGTACTTCAATTATTGACATAAAATTCAATGTTAAATTCAAAATGTATAAAATGGCCACTAATGGGAGTACATTACTGTTAGTCACTGTTGTAAGAATACATTCAAAATGTTTTCTCCCGTAATGATTGATTCCTCTTAGTTATTCAGACATGGTAATCGTACCCCGGACACAAACCACATACCTCCCATCAACCCGTTCAAAAATTATTCGTTTTTCCCTTATAAATACGACGAATTAACCCATGTAAGTTCCGAACCCTCTAAAATGTCAAAAAATAAGTATAAACTACTCGTACAGGAGGGGCAGAAACGTATGATTAATGTTGGAAGAGATCTACGAAAAAGATATGATACATTTCTGGGCGAAATATTTTATACAGACATGGTGAATTCAACAACGTCAAGTTACATTCGTTGTCAAATGTCCCTACAGTGTCTTCATGCCGGTCTCTTTCCCCCCGACGACATTCAACGAGGTTTACTTAACTTACCATGGCAGGCTATTCCCTATAAGGCTATACCTTTCGCCGAGGATAAAGTAATGTAACCTATATTTATTTAACACGACCTATGTTAAATATGCATAATCTAAATCTATTTACATCGCCTAAACATACTTCTTATGAAATGTAGAGATGCCTTTGAATAATTTTACTATTTTAAAAAATGTTTCAGTTTATTTCTATACACGTGCCCTGTCCAAACGTCGTCTGTAATATTGATCCTGACGAAGTGCCTGACCATGATCAGGAGTTGCTTGAATTTATTCGAAGTAATTGCGGCTATAGCAGAACGGAATATATACTTGCTCTTAAATGTTACGACTTTTTTCGATGCTGTGTACGTTGTAAAAGCTTCTGAAGTTGTAAACTTTTATAAGTTTTTGAAACGTATTTCTTTTTTTAGTCTGAACAGGGCTTGGCTCTTCCTGAATGGGTTACAGCAATCTGGCAGGACTTGGAACGGCTAAGCTTGGCGTTCTGGAAGCATTTTTTCACGAAACGGAAAGCGTTTGCAGGCCCGCTGATAAGACGTATCACTGACGAAGCAGTCAAGAAAATTGCCGAAGAGGAAACGAAAAAACATGGGATCAAAATGTATTTGTACGCTGTACATGACATGAATTTGCATCTGGTACGTGGTGCTTTAGGTATTTGGGAGGATAAATTGGTTAATTATGGAGCACATTTGATTTTTGAATTACATCGAATTGAGGATGAGTATGGATTCAAAGTAAGTTGTTCCTTTAACCTTAATGTAACCTGGTCTAGTTAATTAAACTTTTTTTACTGTCAACTTAACTTGAATTCATTGGCAACTTAATTTATTCCAATTTAACAGATCTTTTTCAATAATGACAACGTTAAACCACGGCCAGTAAGAATTCCCGGTTATGGTGAATTTATAAACATTGATGATTTCGTCGCTGCCACATGTCATCTCTACGACCCTGAAGTCACTTGCGCGTGTCTAGACGTCGAAAACAAAAAACAAACAGCACGTTGAACATTGTTTGACTAGATTACGCATCCAACTTTACTGTACTGAAAGTGCTTTTATCATTTTTTGCCGTTTTATCGTTGACATGGCTATCACGTTAATGTAAAATTCCGTAATGGCCAGGCATGCCTGACTGAATGTGTTTGCATAACATAATTACAATTCGCATGCGTTCGCGATGCGTCGTCGCCTTTTTTGCAAGCGTATTTTTGGTACCTTATCACGCGAAATGTCGCCCGTCATTCATTAACACGCGTTTGAAATAATGTTTAAACACGTTTAAAATAAACTCTATCTTAATGCATTTATTCGTGTTGTCTGATTGCTTTGATAGTTCGTATAACATTGAGAGATTACTACAACGTAGTTTAACGAACTTTTTTTATAAAGTGACTCATCATGCGGACTAACTGTAAGTATATTAATATATTCTTATCATTTACATGTATTTGTTTATTTTGTCTAATTTCATTGGTTTTAATTGATTCAGTTTTATTGCCATTGGCTAGACGCCTTTCTACAACCGCGAGTGATTCTACATTAGTTCTAGCACAAGTTGTAAGTACAATTTAATCTAAAAATAAGTTGGAGGTTAATTTCTTTGTTATTTTTGGACCAGATCTTTCGGCATGGACATAGAGCACCTGATAATACTTTCCAGTATCCGGGAGATCCTCATGCAAATGAAAAATATTTACCTTTTGGACACAGTGAGCTTACTTTAGTAAGTTTTTCCAAAATTGACTTTAATGGAATTCATTGATGGATTTCATTATTGCAACATTGGTTCAACGTTTACATTAATCCATTTCCAATTTTTGGTTATTGTAGGATGGAAGAAAGCAATGTTACCATTTAGGGCGAAGACTTCGTGAGAGATATTCAAAACTTTTAGGCCCTGAGTATTACGCTGGTTTAGTAGATGCCAAAAGTTCAGAATATTCTCGAGCAAGAACTACACTACAATTGGTCCTGGCTGGCCTTTTCCCACCAACGAAATCTACACAAATTGACGAGCATCTTAACTGGCAACCTATCCCATTTTCTTATAAACCCATCCAACAAGATAACCTAATAGGCGCTGCTGTTCTTAATATGCATAATCATGAAGATTGTCCCCATTTTAGAAAGACCCAGAACAGTTTAGAAGTAATCGATTGTATTCAGAATGATCTCAAATGGGAAATGAGGGTTCAAGGCCAATGTATGATCCTCTATGATACGATCAAAACGCAGGTGGGACTTGGGTTATCAGTCCCTAAGTGGTGTGTCAATATTTATCCTGATAAACTTCGTATTGAGTACGAGGGCTTTTTGAGGCATAATTTCCAGAGGAAAACTTGGTTAAAACGCGGATTTGGAGGCCTTTTACAAGAGATGACTAAGATTATGTTTCAGAAAGTTAATGAAATTAGGAGTAACCAAAATGAGACAGTTCCTAAGATGTTTTTGTATAGTGGGCATGATGTAAACATTGCAGGCTTGTTAGGAGTTTTTAAGATATTTGATGAAACAAAATGGCCTAGCTATACATCAAACATTTCTTTTGAACTTCACCATATTGATGGGGAATTTTATGTGAGAATGCTCCATCAAGATGGGCAGAAAAATGTGAAAATGTTGAACAACGAAGAGAAAATTGAAGCCTTCAAACTGCCAGATGGTAAAGATACTATTTATAGGTTAAGTGATTTTAGTGATTATGTTCAGGAGTATTATCCGGAGGTGTCTGAGGAGGTTAAGTCTAAGTCATTTTATTAATTTATGTTAGTCTTATAACATTAAATATTTTAATCAAGTGTACTTTAATTCATTCTTGCCAAATCCAATGGTGCCTCCGTCGGAATGAACGGTTTTCAAAAACATGTATTTTAATATTTCCTAGATCTATCCAATAAATTCCAATTCTCATATTCCAAGCAGAATCTTATTTTCGTTCATTTCAAGTGGAGAAAATTGCATATCTATTAGTTTAACCGGAAAACTTTTGAAATTTCGGTGGTGGTTTCACTTGTGGTTTTTCCATAATATTTAACAAAATTATCATCTAAATGAAATATTTAAATGGTTCAATTATATTCAGTGCGTTATCATGTACGACGTATTTACATTGAACTTTTTGATAATAAATCTTTTGTGGTTTGTGTAAGGCTTAACACAATCCAACAAGTTGAAATCTTGTCAGAATATTACAATTCATTGTCTTAGCTTCCATTTATGGACACAATTTTCATAATTAATATTTTATGACAATTTTTGTAACTTTAAAGCCACAGTTGCATTTATGTAGTTTTCGTTTGTTATAATTTATTCAAATGGAGGAGTCTACTCTGTTGTTAACTCAAGTTGTAAGTTTCTGTACAAACGAATATTTCCTAATGTATATTTTATAATGTTACTCGTTTTTTTGGCAAGATCTTTCGACATGGACAAAAAGCTCCAGATATTCATTATCCATACCAAGGAGATCCTTATGCCAATGAGAAATATTTGCCATTTGGTCCCAGCCAACTTACTCTGGTAATTATTGTCGTTTAAACTCTATCGGTTCAACTCTTAAATAATAAGTTTTATTTCTATTTGTATAAAATTTATAGACAGGAAGGAAACAATGTTATAATCTCGGACAGAAACTACGAAACCGATACTCGAATCTTCTTGGTCAAGAATATTATTATGGTATCATTGATGCTAAAAGTTCCGAACGAACCCGAGCAAGAACATCCCTCGAATTGGTCCTGGCTGGTCTCTTCCCACCAACTCCAGCTACAAAAATTGAGGAAAACCTCAACTGGCAGCCAATTCCTTATACTTGGAAACCCATTAAAGAAGACAATCTTATCGGCAGTGTAATTACCATTATGACACAGTGTGAAAGCAACCCCAACTTTGGAAATACTGTAAATAGTCAAGAGGTTATTAAATGTGTCAATGATAACCTCAAATGGGAGGTCAAAAATCAATTTCAATGTGTACTGATGTATGATTCTGTGAAGACACAATCTGATTTTGGTCTTCCGGTACCTGAATGGTGTTCGAAGATATTCCCTGAAAAATTACGAATGGAATATGATAGTTTAGTCGATCATAACTTCAATCAGAAGTGGTTTATACGAGGTGCATCTGGAGGACTTATTCAAGAGATTAACAGGATTATGATTGAGAAAGTTGAGGAGGTTACGAATGATAATGCGAAAAAAATGCCTAAAATGTTTTTGTATTCTGGTCATGATGCGAATGTGGCTGGATTGTTGGCTGTTTTTAAGAAGTTTGATGTGGCAAAATGGCCATTGTATATTGCCAATCTCTCTTTTGAATTACATCAAATTAAGGAGGAGTTTTTTGTTAAGATGGTCTATCAGGAAGGGCCAGAGGTTTCAGAAAATTTCCACGAGGAAAGGAAAGTTGATGTTTTAACGTTTCCGAATTCGAAATCGCTTTGTAAGTTAAGTGAGTTTACTGAGTATGTTCGGGAGTATTTACACGAATAATGATGAAGAAATACTAATATTTCAATACTTTTTTCTTCATCTTAAGAATGTATAATCTAGTAAATGACTTGCGTCTTTATTTTGTACATTAATAAAATGATAGTTAAAAGTAAAACCCTTTATTGTTATATTTTTTTCTGTCCTACTTTGAAGAGCTATTGGGCACTTGTTACAAGTTTTAAAAGTTAAGAGATGCGCATAATCGCATTCTTTTTATTCACGTTGAGAACACTTTATTATCTTTATTAGTCTTGAATGAGATGAATGAGATTGTTCAAGTTATTAATAATGGTAAAGTGAAGAAAATTCTTAATATATTTTCGTTAAACATGAGTAAACTAGAAGAGTTACTTAATGGTGTAGTATTGATGAAAAAGTAAAAAAGGTTCCACTCTACTGAAAGTATGTGATAGAAGATATACATCAAAAAACAAAGAAAATGCAGGTTTGAAGAGGCGCATCAGAAGACAAACATGAAGACATTTCATAGTTCTGACGATAAATTAGATGATATACGAAAAAGTAACAAAGAAGTAGTACTAATTTAAAAAACTTATGGTTAACACAGTCTGCAAAAATATATTTTAGGCAGAAGTATCACACATGATTTTTTGATTTGTGACTTTTATGATTTTGTTCACTTTATGTTAAGATAAAACTCATGAATCTTAAAAAATTACGTGAGTCGCGCAAGCGAGTCTTCCTCGTGTATTGCGTGGATTACCTGCCCCAATTTTTATATTTTTATAAATCCCAACGTGGATGTGCAGCATGCAATGAGAAAAGTCATTCTGTAGCGTTTCGTGATTTGCAATTGGTGTTTTTCGTTGTGAATTTACTTCTGACTCACAACGAAAAACAGTATTTACGAATACTGTTTTACACTGAATATTTATATTTTTATTTTTCAAATAAATACAATATTATTATCTATTTTTTTCTGAGGTTTTATTTTGAAATTTCAGAAAGACACCTTTAAATATTTAATATATATTCATATTCACTTTATCAGCATGGTCATGAACGTCTGAATGACAAGATAAATCTCATTATGCCTTTCAAAAAATTCGTATTATTAAACATACAACTCTTTATTGCCCTATCTCAAGTGACGCCATAAATGCATTATTGGTAGTACAATATATGTAAGGTATGTTAAATAAGTATTTAGACTTTATAGTTCATGTTCAGTAGGCATTTGAGTGCGAATGGCAAATTCAACGTTAGTATTAACTCATGTTGTAAGTCTTTCATCTTTCAGAATAACGGAATTTCTGAACATAGATTTTTTTTGATATTAGATTTTTCGACATGGACAAAGAGCTCCAGATCACAAATATCCTTACCAAGGTGATCCCTACGCGAAAGAAGAGCATGCACCGTTTGGTCCGAGTGAACTTACTTTGGTAGTTAATAACCTTTGGTAGCTCATAAACTCTAAAGTAATGAATAATTTTCAGCTTGGAAGAAAACAGTGTTATCATCTAGGACATGTTTTACGTGAACGCTATGGAAATTTCCTAGGCCCTGTTTATTATAATGGTATTATCGACGCGAAAAGTTCAGAACGTTCACGAACAAGAATATCACTTCAATTGGTCCTAGCGAGTTTATTTCCACCAACACCAGATACACAAATTGATGAAAATCTTAACTGGCAACCTATACCACATTCTAGTAAACCGTTACAAGAAGATAAAATAATTGGTAATGGTGTGATTATGATGAGTCGACAGGAAAGTAGTCCAGATTTTGGAAAGACATCAAACAGTCTAGAAGTGATTCAGTGTGTTAAAGATGAATTAAACTGGGATATGAAGCGTCATTTTCAATGTATGGTCCTCTATGATTCGATAAAAACACAGGTTGAACTAGGTCTACCTGTTCCTGAATGGTGTCGAAATATTTACCCCGATCAACTTCGGGAGGAATATCGCAGTTGTCTTCGTTATAATTTCAGTCAGAAATATTTTCTTGTTGCTGCAGTTGGTAATTTTATTGAAGAAATTAATAACACAATGATCGAAAAGGTTCGGAATATTAAAAATGGGATAGTTGGAAATACACCGAAAATGTTTTTATACTCTGCACATGATGTTAATTTGATAGGGTTACTTTCGGTTCTGAAGAAGTTTGATAATAGAAACCATCCGAAATATATAGCTAATCTTGCGTTTGAATTGCATCAAATTGGTGAGGAATTTTTTGTTAAAATTGCCTATCAAAATGGGCCGAAAAATCCAGAGAAGTTTAAGGAAGTTATGGATGTTGATAAATTCACCTTGCCGAATTGTAAGGGCTCATTTTGTAGATTAAGTGAATTTACTGAATATATTCAAGAGTATTTTCCTGAATCATCCAAAGAATAATGTATTATTGTATTTCTTTTATAAATATAAAAATAATTGGTGGCGGGTCAATTTGTGGTAATTTTTAATTTGTTATGAAATCGTATTCAAAGTGATATCATTCATAACAATGAAGTTCTATTAAAATTAATACAAACAAAGTAGTTGCGTAAAGTTCTGAGCATAAAGCTTGTTTTATTACAAATAGAAACTACAAATAAATTAATGTTAGTACTGTGGACGCAATTTAGGAGGACAGTGAATAAATAAATGTTATTTCAAGTTTTTTTTAATTTAAAATTTAAAAGTACACTGGTAACATTCTTCAAATTTTATTTTCGAAAAATTGTTTTAACTAAAATGTTTTTGTCCTCGAAAACAGAAAATTAAAGGCAAATGCGCGCTGTTTTCACTTAAAGGTAGGCTTATCTACTGAGTAATGGCATAATATCAATCAGGACTGCTAAAGTAAATTTCCAATGTTTTCATTTTAGGTATCAATAAATATATTCCTACAGTGTTGGTAAAGCTGTCAGCTTCTGATAATCAAATTTTGTAGTTCAATTTTGAAAGAAATGGCACAATCCACTTTGGTTTTAACACAAATTGTAAGTATTTCAGTAAATTATCGAAACATGTTAGATATAGTAGAGTACAAGACTTCCTTAGGGAATTTCCAAAGTTAAAGATTGTACAGAGGGACGATGACACCTCTTTGTGCGTTAACAAGTTACAAAGAAATTATGTTCAATCCGGAAGGGCATTTAATGGAGGATCATTAACTTTGAAAACAAGAATACAATGTATGCCACTTATTAGGGACATATTGAGACTTGTACGTTTATTCCCGATTAAGCGATGTCTCATTCATCAGACATATAGATTACGAATGTGTGCTTATACACCATGTTAAATGTACTTCCCAATTCAACGTTACATGTTATGTCACATGCACGAAGGCATTCACTTTTATTAATTGATCCGATTTAACGGAATGTTGTTCTGAAAAGGCGGTAAATATACATTAATTCGCGGGTTTTGATTCCACGCTTTAGGATTTCTCTGTACTTCTCTAACTGTGTTAGCGTATATCTTTATTTAGCATAGTACTAGTTTGTGGTCTGTGTTGATGTTTGCTGCGTTCAGGCTTCTGTATCAGTTCTGGTCGAATGGCTCTATTTGTGATGACAACATCTATCATTGACTTGTTTCCTTGTGTATTTGTGAATGTTGTTTTGTGTTGGAGTCCCCATCTGGGACAAGAAACGGAATAGCGATATTAGAAAGAGGTGCAATGTACTAGACATAGTGCGATGGACAAGAAATCGTAGGAACGACCACGTTAATAGAATGCAGACCGATAAAATCACGCGAATGGTGAAAGAGGGCAGACCACAAGGAAAGCGCCACAGCGGCAGGCCACCAAAAAGATGGTCCGATAGCTGGACATTAATATCCCACGAGAAGTGCCAGTAAAACACAAGCTAACCAGCTTAACATAAGAAGAAGAAGAGCCTTAGGATTTGTCCCGTTAAGCTATTATCCCGATTATGAAGTGACTGGTAGTTGAGCACATTACTCTCTGAGGAAGGACATTCTGATGGAGTACCATCAAAGTTGGAAGCAACATTTCTTGTTCAAATTTCTGAAATCATCTGAATGAATAGAAGATATTTATTCTGGTCATTATATAAGTCTTCATTTCAATGTTTCATCCGATTCTTATCTATAAAAGGAGGGAACGCTAAAATATATTTTACTAAACATCTGTAAATCTGTAAATTAACCAGCGAAATTCAACAAATACGAACATGTAGATAAATAGTACATCCTTTTGATGTTTACAGGTTTTTCGTCATGGTCAAAGAGCACCTGATCTCCACCATCCCTACGAAGGAGATCCCTACGCCAATGAACAATATTTACCATTTGGTCCCGGTGAACTAACCTTGGTAACAATCCCGTTTTCTTACAATACATTCAATAAAAATCGGCATCCTTGCAGAATGGAAGGAAACAATGTTATTATCTTGGACAGAAATTCCGAGAACGCTATGGAGACTTCCTAGGTCCTGAATATTATCCCGGAATCGTCGATGCTAAAAGTTCAGATCGTTCCCGAACTCGCATCTCCCTCCAATTGGTACTAGCCAGTTTATTCCCACCTACACAAACAACCCAAATTGAGGACCTAAATTGGCAACCAATTCCATTTACCTCTAAACCCCTCGAAGAAGATAAACTAATCGGAGGAGTAATTCTGCTGAAATATGAAGATGTACCCTTGTTTGGTACCACTTCTAATAGTCAAGATATTATCAACTGTATGAAACAGGAGTTGAACTGGGACCTACAAAATCAAAGTAGATACATAACAGTCTATGACATTATAAGGTCTCAAGTTGATATTGGCTTGCCTATACCTCAATGGTGTTCATCTATCTTCCCTGAGAAATTATCCAAACAATTCCATAGTTATATGCGTTACAATTTCAATAGAACAGGAATGGTTAATAACATGTGTGGGGCACTTTTAGAGGAGATTGTCAAGAACATGATCCAGAAATCAACTGATATTGTCAGTGGACAAATGGGGAAGACCCCAAAAATGTTTCTGTACTCTGGTCATGATATAAATGTGCTGGCTTTGTTGTGTACTCTGATGAAGTTTGATGATGCGAAATGGCCTTATTATGGAGCTAATATTGCCTTTGAATTACATCGTATTGATGAGGAGTTCTTTGTGAAAATAGTTTATCAGGATGGGCCTAAGGATCCTGCGAAATGTTATGAAGAAGAGGAACTGCAATGTTTAAGATTGAGAAACTCTGAGGATGAACTTATAAAGTTGTCTGATTTTGTTGTTCATACAGAGGAACATCAAAGTTCTCTTTGACGGTATTTAGGACAATGAATGCGCAACTTTTGCAGTAGATTTGTCTAATATGCTTTAATCCTTATATACTTTTTGCCTAGAAAGTAATAAATATTATTGAGAGTAATATATGAATAAAAGAAACACTTTTTTCGATATGCAAACACATTTTGAACAGAGCCATTAGCGCATATCTTAGTTAAGGCAAATACAGACATAAATTGTAGTGATTAGTACTTGTTATTGTTATTTAGTACTTGTTATTGTTATTTTTGTGTTATATTTGTTATATTTGTTATTTATGTTATTTTTGATATTTTTGTTATTTTTGTTATATTTGTTATTTTTGTTATTTTTATGTTATTTTTCTTATTTTTGTGTTATTTTTGTTATTTTTGTTAATTTTGTTATTTTTGTTATTTTTGTTATTTTTATTATTTTTGTTATTTTTGTTATTTTTGTTATTTTTGTACATTTAGTATATTTAGGAATAATATCCTAGTTTCTTTTCGGAGTTAATTAGATAGTCGCGGTTGCTAGATATGGTAAGTCACTTTTGGAATTGGCTGCACCTAAATAGTGGTGTACATAAAAAAAGAAAATTTAGTAAGGAATTCATTCTACAACTTCATTCTACATTTCAAAACATTCTTATCGGGACGTTTTAGATGACTTTCGTATGTGTAACGATGTATAAATACTTCACGTGCGCGTACAGAGTCATTCGAAGCCGTTTTTGCTTGTCATTACGGTAGAGATAAGGCTTCTGAGAGTGAAATACTCCATACACTTATGCAGCAATTCGCTCTCACAAGGAGAGTGTATCAATTGTCCAACACAGATTGGAATGACATTTTTTGTACGTGTAGTACATATATAGAAATAAATTGTATTAACGGGATTTTAAGCCGTTTTGTGTTGCGAATATGTTGCTTTCACAGCACCATTACGAATAACGTGGCGTATCGTCAACACGCCTGCATGTAAACCGACCTTGACGCGCTTGCCGCAAGTACACGCGCAAGTATACAGGGGATGCTGTATGTTAATGCAATATATTCCAAACTTTGAAATTCTTTTTTGGACAAACGACTCAAAACGGCATACAATTCTGTTAACGAAAATTATTTCTATTTATGTACAACACGTACAAAAAGATTCATTCAATTTTGTGTTGGACAATTGGAACCCTCTCCTTTGTCAGCCTTGAATTATAGAGTTATCACATTCTTAAAAAAAATAATCAAAAAAGGACTGTTTGATAGACACACTTATATTTTATATAGTCATATATAGTAGTCAACACAAAAACAATTGTTTTCAGGCAGCTTCAAGTTGTGTAATCATATTCATTGAATTTGAACTTATTACAATATTTATAAATTATTCTCGTACTGAACAGATACATAAATGGATAAATCAACTTTGGTATTAACTCAAATCGTAAGTAACTATATATCTTCTTCGTATTTTCCATGCCATTTTTTTAATATACATCTTTGTCTCCTTCTTCTCCAACTCAATATATTCTACTTTATAATAGATTTTTCGTCATGGTCAAAGAGCACCAGATCTTGCAATTCAATACAAAAATGATCCTCATGCTAATGAGAAGTACTTACCATTCGGACCAAGTGAATTAACATTGGTAATCGTTTTTAAATTGCAGTAAACTTGTATTTCTCAGGAATTAATTTCTTACATTTTCAGAATGGTATGAAACAATGTTATCACCTTGGCGAAAAACTACGCCAACGTTACTCAAACCTACTAGGCCCTGAATACTACAACGGTGTAATTGACGCTAAAACTTCAGATCGCTCCCGTACACGAATGTCCCTCCAACTGGTCCTAGCCAGTTTGTATCCACCTACGCAATCCACCAAAATTCACCCAGAACTCAACTGGCATCCCATACCATTCACCTGTAAACCGATCAAAGAAGACAAGCTAATCGGCTGTATAAATATCAATATGTACAACAACAAGGACTGTCCAGATTTTGGGAGAACCCGAAATAGTCTTGAGATTAAACAATGTTTCAAAGAGAAGTTAGAATGGGAAGAACCCACACAATTTCAATGCGTAGTGATGTACGACATAATAAGAACTCAAGTTGATTTTGGTTTAGACGTCCCACAGTGGTGTAAGTCAATCTATCCTGAGAAACTTGAAGAGGAATGCCATAGATTCATTCAGTATAATTTCGACAATAAAGATTATCAAATAAGTGCTATAGGAGGACTTATTGAAGAAATCAACAAGAATATGCTGCAAAAAGTTAGTGATGTTAAAAATGGCAAACCTGGGAATATCCCAAATGTTTTCCTGTATTCAGGACATGATGCTAATATAACTGGATTGTTGTCAATGTTTAATCAGTATGAGGCGAGGAAATTTCCTACTTATACCGCTAATTTTGCCTTTGAATTACACCAAATCGATGGAGAATTTTTGGTTAGAATGGTTTATCAAAATGGTCCAAAAGATTTAATTAATTTCAAAAATGAAGAGGATTTTGAGTATGTAAGTTTGCCGAATTCAAAAGATTTTAATAAATTTAATAAATTAAAAGATTTTGGTGACTATGTTCAGGGATATTATCTTAAAGATAATTGAAATAAAGTACTCCCAAGTTTTTAATAATTGAATTTTCAAATTTACAACAATAAGACGAATAAAAAAGAAATTTCAACATTGTAATTATTTTTCTACATTTAATTGAAGGAAATGTAAATATTAATAGAATTAATAGTAAATGAATGTAGTGTTGTGTGCGTGATTATTTTTCATATTCTTGTAATATTTGTAATACGAATGGTTTGAAATTTTAATTATCGTGTGTATATTGTTGAATGTTTATCATATTCGTGTGTTTAGAGTTTTTACAGTTGAATCAAGGGTAGTAGTTGTCGTTTTCATAATTTTATTTTAAATAGTTGTCTGCTTTTGTGTATTCAATATTAGGACAACCGCTGTGAAGTTAGTAAAAAATCCCAGAAATAATTTTGTTAGAGATTTCCATAAATCTAAAATAAAAAATAAAATTTGAGCGTACCCCTTCTCCTTTACACATATAAACAACATGTGTAAAGGAGAAGGGTACACATTTTGCGAGACCCATTTTTTTGACGCGGTGCAAGTGCCCTAAACGGGCACTTATACTTTCATCATGGCTTGCTCTCTATGACCACTCTGGAGCTTCTAATTAGACGCTGGAAACCAAACTAATATATACTCCCACCATACTTCTCAACGTCCTAAGATTGCAAATCATAGTATCATTTATTACAAAATATAACATCCTTGAAAGTGCAGCAGTACATCAGTAAGTACTGCTTAATGTCTCCACGCTTGCTCTCGAAGATGACTATCCAACTTCTGCTTCGACGCTGGAAACCATTCTAACAAATATTCCCAATGCGTAACATCCAAAGATAACAAGTCCACTGTAGTTATAGCCTTGTAAGACTTCGTATGTCTCTTATTCAAAAAAGCAGTCAATTCCCCAAATGATTTACCCTCACCTATAATCTCATACCGAGGGGCTTTGTGATCACCCTGACTTTCTAAAATGGCTATCTATCAAACAAATTAATGCTTTGGATATTATAACATACCTGTGGCGAGTACATTTCCTTTGTCAATGAAGTAAATATTGGTATTTTTAATGCCAGCTTCAACAATAATTGAACCAGACATGTAATAGTTCAGCTTTGCGTGCACACGAATCTGTCTCAAGAGATCAATGTGCAGATCGTAGAAGAGTGGATGATCAACAAAAAATTTCGCAATGAGGTCGGTCATGTGTTGCTGCTTGATATATCTTGGGGCAGGCGCGTAGAGCTCAGAAAATTGCACACCACCCTGCTTCCGATAGAGGCTGTGCAGATAGCTCATGGTACTATTTAGCAGACCCTTAGATACACCTGCACGCCGACAGAAGTACCGAAACTCACGAGCTCTGTAACGATAGTTACATTCGTGGGAATTGGCCAGCATGATCCTACGCATGAACATCAGGGTTAGCGCGATGGACAACAGGGTGGACACGGTAGCTAGGAGCATGTCAATGTGGAGCTGTGCAATGATTGGTGTATCGAAGGTACTTATCAGGTACAACCCTGTTGATGATACCATGTTCATCATCAAAAGATAACCCTCGATGTATATGTCTAAATTCGTTTTCATTTGATAGGGCAGATCCACGATAAACCACCTTAATGAATGTTAAATTAATACTCTTACAGGTATGTGAACATTGGTACTAGAACTTATCAAGTCGGGTTCCAGTTCTAGAACCCGAGAACTTACCATAAAATAAAAATTATATGTGCTAGAAATATTGTTATATAAATCATTAATATCCACTTCATATGATTTGGTGCATCTTTCTTCTTCGAATAATGTCTATAGCGAAGGATGAAATAGTACAATCTGAACAACTTGTTAAACATGAACCAAAATTGATGCCAGTCCCTAAAAAGATAGGTACGTGCAGGGATATACTCAGCTGCTAAGTAACAAACTTGAAATGATTCTCACTGATAAGAAACTGCCCGAAATAAATATATAGGTACCAGTGTCACAATATCAATGTAGAAGTGTGTAGACTTAATATAGTTATTAATAATGACACTCTTGGTAAAATTGCGATTGTAAAGAAATGATGTGATCCGTAAGCGCGCATATGCACACAGAAAAAAGTATATATCGAATAAAATCCAACTGAAATATAAAATGGTAATGATAATGACTAAGACTAATTGTAGGCCCAATCGAAAAACTTACCATGGTAACAATCCCATTTCTAAAGCCCAGTCTATCATCACAATATAGACAGATAAAGGAGCTACAATAACATAGCTGAAATACAAATACATTCTGAGCATCTTCCGATATAAGTTCAAATGAATATCCTCCTGTTTATTGCGAGTGATTTGTTTCCTTTCATATATGATTTTTGATATGTTTTCAGAGGCATACTGAAACTGTGTGGATCGTAATCGTCGCATTAGTTCTTCTGGATGTGTGTATCCCCGAATCAATAAATAGAAGAGCTTTGCCTTGATGCTTAAAACAGTGGTGTTTTGTTTGGCGGTGGCAGCCATTGAATGACGAGTTATACCACTGGGCTCAAAACAACCGAAGATACCACCAGGCCCCAGCAATGCCAAGCGAGCACCGGCCACATAAATACCGACTTCGCCATTAACAATGATGAAGATATTCCCTTGGACATCATTGGTCTGTATAATCTCTGCTGCCTTAATAAAGCTACGCTCGTTTACGTGTGGAATAAACAGAGTGAAAAGTTTCATATTGGCATTTTGAAAGATGATGCACCTATTGAGGGCATTGTCGTACATTTTGTAGAGTAGAATCTCTCGCAGTCTGGGATAAACTCCACTAAATACCTTGTTTTCTTCATTTCCATACGATAACTTCCAGAGGTTCTCATAGTGGTGAACCAGACAATCCTTGGTGTGGTTACTCACCATGCGATTTCTAAAGAACGATTTGTAGTGTGCCATCATAGTGTGGTGGTGAAGGGCGCGGGTTTGCGTAGCACACTATGGAATAAGAATTATTACTTTGCTAATTGTAAGTATATTAATGAGGGGTGGGCGTAACATTGAGTACCAACACAAATTCGAAACTTGGAAAATGTATCGTCTAGTAGGGAGACCCACCGTTCAGCAATATTTCAAGGTAACATCCTCCCCACCCACTTTTTAGACCACCTTGTTTCCTCTTCTAGATAAGGGTAAGCCGATTATTTCTACCTGGGCCCCTTGGGCCCAATAAGATTTTACACCCCATACTATACATATGTCACGGACATGAAAATTGCTTATCATAGCCGGAGCTATCATTATTAATGGGAGTACTTACTTTACTACCCATGATCCTGGCAATAAGTCTCATCCTAAAGATAGACAAAAATAAGGCAATACCAGTAATCATGATAAAGTCACTCTTTTTATACACAGGTCGTCCTACGCATACTCCAGTGAATAACACTGTGGTAACTGTAAGTCGGTATAAATATCCTTTATAAGCAGCACTATCTTCATGCCCATAAATAACCCAGGCATCCTTGGGACACACAATATGCCGTTCCTCATCGATGGTGCAAGGAATCAGAAGTTTAATAACAGCAAGATACACTGGAAAATGAGACCAAGAATCAAATGTTGCTTTTCGTTCTATGGACATCGAAACACCTACTGATAATAAAGTAGAAAATCAAAATGAACGTAATGTATCTCAGCGCACTTTGGCCACGTTTCGTGTAGTGTCCTTGTAGATACTGTGATAGACAATAGGGTCTTGCAAGCATGAACATTCTAGCGCTGGCCAACATAAGAAGTTCGACTGAATTACGGTTGACGGGCCTTGCAAATGCTTTAAGTTTGAGAAAGTCGATTGGGAGGCCACCAATTAAGTGGATCACAAAGGATCGGCGCAGATAATGTAATATAGTAGAACGGACGGCAGTAACTACTATGCCCAGTTCATTGTAGTACTGTAAATGCATCTGCACAAATATGTCGATTATCCACAAAATATACGCTATAATCAGTAAGAGATGTACAATGGGAGACTTGTACACCTTGCGGGTAACGAGCAGGAGAGTCAGGTTCACGTGCACCATAATGCAAAGGCAACGAAATATCTCATAGACCAGATAATAATACGTGTTTGGATTCATCGTATGATTCAGGATATAATACAAGCAAGATCTGTAGCGCTGAAATGTTGTGTCCCTGCGAACCTGTCGCTTCGTATTAGTTATGTCCAGTATCAAAACTTGCTTACGGATGGTGTATGTAAACATTCTTGGCTTAATAAAAGTGGAGGCATTCCTCGTTAGTATCTTCTTAAACTTCATAATATCTCCGTACTTCTCCATATGGTCCATAAGCACGTCATCCAACATTGTTCTAAGGTCATGAAATACACTGATACAGTCTCGGTATGCCGTGTATGGAATACAGAGTAGTTGGACAGCCGTATAGGTTTTAACGTTCATTTGACTGTGGGTGCGATGCAGGAATTCCAAGATGGGAAACACATCAAGGGGCTGGAAGTATCCCTGATGTTGATTCTCAGCATCTCCGGGCATTTTCGACTGTTGGACACAGTAGCCCTGGATCAACATATAAAGATAAGAACAGTGATGACCGTACATAACCAATTCATGATCCTTGGGTATTAGGAATACTTCTGCGTGTCTCGACAAGTTTTGCAGTAAAGCTTCAGGGAAGTGCGTAAAATACTTTGTCTTTGTCAACATATCATGAATATGGTTGGTAGTTAAGTGTTGCTGTAGAAAATCAGAATGTTGATAGGTGATAGAATAGAGATCTTTGAAACCCACTGAGCCACTGACTTGCCAGGCCGTCTCGAGCACATCCATCACCTGGGGCCGATACTTTCTAATATTCTTATGCTCATGTAGGTATACGTCCAGTTTTTCTATATTCTCTTGAAGTTCATTGTATTCTTCAAAACGTAGAGCAATAAGCCCACAGTATTGAGACATCTCGTAGGTGCGAATGTTGTAGCTAAATATCACAATTAAAATCTTCACCAGTATTTCCGGAATGTACATTTCTTTATATGAAAACAGCAATAGCTTCATGTAGACGTTTGTGACATAATACAAACAGGTACGGAAATCCGATAATTCAAGTGACTTGTTGAATTGTTCCTTAACCGTTGCCTTCAAATACTCCACGAAACTATGTCTGTGACAGGATGTATTTGCACAAATTGCTATAACGAGGATACATACAAAACATAGTATCATTAATATATGATAGGACAGAAATTTTACGGAAATTTGCACTTCCATGAAGGCAGTAAATTGCTTCTGTTGACGCCGAAAGAATCTGATCACTTCATAGAGCCGGAGGAAGCGATTTACACGAAGGAACGCTATCACTTCTGGGCTACTTCCAACAATCAATGGGATATAATCAAATGGAAGGGTTCCCAGTAAGGTTAATACGAAGCAGACATCTTTTATTTTATATGCAAGAATATCTCGAGAGTTGGAAATGGTACCCCGATCAGTCGGAATTGTAGTGATACATTCCACTATCAAATCAAGGATACATATCAAATCCAAGGATAGATAATATTTATACATATAAATATCAAGTTTTCGATCGAAGAAGATGGGTTCAAAAGTCCACCAGAAATTAAGAATAACGGCGCCCAGAGCTAGATGGGAGATGATGTAGCGCAATTTTGATCCATGTGCCATTACAAAGGGACAGTCTCCCCGCAAACAGATTGGGTTTTCCTGGACATGGGTTCTGACCAATGCGATCATGTCCAAAAATCTCGCCGTATATAGGTCATGATACTTCGACACATTATTATTGTATAATTCGTGCCACTGTTTTCGTAGCCAATTTAAATGAGAGACTGGACATAATTTACCAACAACCGCCAGCTTTCGTCTGCTGAACTTCAAACGCTGGTCGTAATCCTCACGCATGATTTTAAACTCGTCTCCGTGGTGCTGCAGGAGAACTTGATAGAAGTCGACGTAATCCAGCATGTGTAATGTACATGGTGTAAGACATCGTACCTTTGCTGTGCATATTAAAGGTCGAATGCAGGTCATTTCACTGATGACCGAACCGGCTGTTAGTAGGATGGTATCTAATTTGCACGTGATTTCCAGCACACCCGAATGGATATAGATCAACTTTGATTTAATGTTGTTCTCGTGGTAGATGTATCTTTCGGGGAGGTACAGTTCCGTCCTCATTACCTCAACAATCTTCCTGCGAAAGATGGGGTTGACATTGTTGAAGATCTTTGTATGTTGCAAGGCCTCCCAGTAAATGTCAGTCTTCACTTCATTCTGCATCATAGGTGGTAGGCTGTTAAAGATGCCAGGCATCGATAGTATACCCTTATTGGTCTTCCACAAAACCCGGTAATAGTTCAGGAAAACCTCTTGTTGTTGCTTAGACATTCCTATAGTTGGCATTAGTTGCTTGGCTGCTTCGACTCGCCTCTGGAGGACATACTTGGGTCTCATGCTTTGACACTGCTCACCTGTGAAGGTACCTATTACATAGGAGTACTGGCATATGAAGCCTACGAGCATCGAAATAAAGATAACAACATAATCATTTGTATTTGTATACCATAGGCTAACTAAAAAGAATCCCTTTTAAGTGAATATTGCCAAAATATAGTTACCCCGACTTCATTACCCATTGAATTGTTGAAGAAGAATCCATTAATGTGATTTGTACATATTATAAACCAATTATTGTTATCTGTCGTATTGAACGAGCTCTCGTCAGGTATCCATGCGGTCATCCAAGTCTGGGTTGTATAAGGCGGTGGGTGTACACCAATGTAGTGATAAATTGCAGCCAGGATAAAAATGAACAGAAGTGACACCAAATTGTGGCATACAAAGATAACAATTTCTTGGTTCAGGGTTAAATTTGCACGTAACTCTATGTAAGTGTAGAAGATACGTATGATTCTCACAAATTTCAAATAGCAACTATGGTACGCTATTTCAAATTTCCAGAATTGTCTCTTCCAGGAATATTTATTTAATATGGTGTAGAGAGTTACAATCGGTAGCACACTGATAACATCAGCAACCAAAAGTGGTATCGGGGATGGTTTGTGGATACGACTTTGGCGATGGCGTTTCATCACCCGGTGCATGATAAGAATGCCTACATACAAGAAGTACATTACCTCGATGATCCAGAAAATCATCTCTAGTCCTTGAGGAATATATTCGGGGTGGTAGGCAAGTTTATAAATGCTGTATATAACGGAGAGGTACGTGCATGCCATCATGAGCCAAGCTATAATACGAACGAAGGGTAGGAAGATGATATCCCTCCAGGAACCTTCGACTGCATACTTCTCGGCAATATCTCGAGATTTAGCTTGTAAAACGGACGGAGTTATTGAGGTCTTCCTTTTTGTCGACATGACATCACGCTCACTTACACACTACAACGAAACGTCTTTGGGTAAACATATTTGGGGTATCCATGGATATCTTTTATTTATTCATATCCAGGCCTCTGAGATTAAATTATTCCAATTCGCTTAATTTTTGTCGTTTTTGACAAAGTTTATTATACGATCATTCATTGATTGGACTGGTCTGTAGTTATCACCAAAGCTACCGGACGCTGTGGATACGATGCGGAATCTTTCAATTTGGTTCTTGGTCAGTTTAAGGGTATATGGACTGATTATCCAAATGACACTCTCATAACAAGGTGGCGTTGTTAATGATCCGGCATAAGTGACATAGTCACTTTCGATCGTATCCACAAGGGTATCCAATCGAAAGAGGTTGTTGAGCTCCACTCCCATATCCTTTTCCATAGTGATCTCTTCAGCCATGGAAAGCACATTGCTCAATGCTTCATTACACTTATCACTTGTTAACTGTAAATACGAGTAATACTACAAGTCATACTAGGACTAGAATAGAACAGTACCTCAAATATATATGCAACCACACATATACCTTTCTCTTGACTGATAGCTTTGGAGAAGTTCAGATCCGCCCGATAGTGTACCACATGCATTTCCATCGGGAAGGTCTTCTTGTTGACGGTGTGTTCCGCTCCTTTATGATCATTGCTTGACCAATGAAAATGTATCGATTTCAAAGCATATTCCTTCCCCAAGGGACCTCCACTAATTGAGGGATGTTTTTCATCCTTGAATATTGGATCAACTACGACTGGTGGAGACGCAAATTAGTTCTCCAATAAATCTATATTGTAAACGTGCCTACTTGTATTATGGGTGTTGGACACTGTGATCTTGTCAGGGATTTCCTGGTAACGATTATTCCACTTTAAATTTGGCAAAGATATGGTTTTCAAGGTGGGAATGTCTATATTTATTGGAGACTGATGTCTACCACCACATTTGGGGTAAAGTCTGGGCCAGTGGGCACATCCTGAAAACAGAACATTTGCACATTTTTCTAGAGTTTGGGGTAATGACTTAACCATAGGGCCCAGTTCCATATGTGAATTCTTTCTTGTGACGCCCGGAATGACCAAGCAAGTTGTTCTCATCGATGAAGATGTTAGGTCGATGGTCATAGTGGGCACGTGATCCCTCCGTCAGGATATCTAACATAATCAAAGGGTTATGACCAAGGGTTGATTTTATTTAGGATTTCTATACGTTTAAAAGTAGTGTTGCAGGTTGCCTTATTGCATCTTACACTCGGACTTAGAATGAGGATGTAAAGTAGTAGACTCAACATTGATGAATGATTCTGTGTGTAGAAACTTCTATAGCATTTTGACAGAAAAACTGACACCAGTTTATTTGGCATTTCTTTTATTAAACATCATACATAAAACTCTACTTTCCGACTGTTTAACTCTTGTACAGGACGGGCGTTACTCAAAATTGGACCTGAGACTCCCATTACACTTCTAAAAGTGTTTAACTGAAACATAATCCCATAGAATCATGCAATCTTGTTGTACAAGACCAATGTTACCTGTTGACTTGATATGGCTAAAGGTTCTTGCTGTATAATCCAATCAGCACCTTCCGTACATGGTGGGCAAGTAATTGAACCCTTATAGTAGAAGTACCTAGCCTTGAAGGGTTGAAACAACCAGCACAATGGGAATGGATCTAAGTCACAGGGCGTATTTGGTAGCATAATCCGGCACAAGTTATTGACTAAAGGAGCCAGATATGGATTATCATGTTTGGTAACCTGAAATTTTTGATGTATTAAAATGTCTCTACAGAAGTATATGGGGTCACCTCAAACAGAAAACTAAGGAATACCAAAGATTTGTGACGGGCTGCCTCCTCCAGGTTTTCATACACTCTCTCGCCTCTAATATGCATCAACTGCATTTCCATGGCGAATCTCTTTGACTCGATGGTGTGTTCAGATCCTTCATCATTCGAGGGACCCCATCGGAACTGGGCCAGATTAAACCGGTACCGATTGCCCAAAGGTCCACCCGTGATAGTAGGGAACTCATCTAGGAAGCACGTTCCTAGAAGTACACTATACCCATCATTAAGTATAGTCATCCGTTGGGGTGGAGCAAAATATTGCTTGTTAAAAGTGAGTGGTCTGTGCATATTGGCCTGTTTGAGAGTCACTTGCGACAAGTTGATATTAATCGGTGATTGACGGAAACCGGTCGCTGCATGAAACTGATTGGACCAATCATCAGGCTTTGATATCTTAGAAGTCGCTGAAATTAGAGAAGCATATTTAGTCCAGACTAGTTCTGGCAAGATCAGAAGTACCCACAAGTTACATAGCCATCGAATCTGAAATTCCTTTCCTCTAGTTCTTCATAGTCCGTTTGAGAATGCTGTAGATCATACCTACAATCACCAGATTCACGACGTGGGGCACGGGTAATAGGAGATTTCCCCGTCGGGGTCTTAGTAAAAATATGTGCTACATTTTCGATACTATACAATACAAAAATTACAGCGCATCCCAAAATGATCAGTCCAGTTTCCAGTAGAATATCTTTGGACACATATGGAAACATAATTCGGTGCGAATGATATGTGATGATTTGTTACATCTCGAAGATCACTCAAAATATATAGTACAATTACTTATATTTTTATTGGAGATTTTGTGACATGATGTGTCATCCATAAATGAATTATTGACGGGAATGATGAGTCATAATGATTTCCAAGCTCGCAATTGGAATTACGAACCACTTGTTAGTTTTCCATGTTGTAGAGCGTGCGAATCATGCAATTTTAATATTGACTACCGCAATGTTACAGTGCAGTTATATTGATCCAGCTTTGCGGTATACGCACCGAGCATGTCCCGAAGCGTGTGCAAATAATGGAGTCTGCGCAAAGAGATAGTTTCTATTTAATTTCAATTTATGCCTTTTACAATATGCACTTTTACAAGTTTTATAGGCTTTGTTCGGTACCATGTCTTTCCTTTCACTTCCTGATGAATTTGTTATTTGATTGCTTTATCCACGATCAGTTTTGACCACAACGACCACTCCCTAAACCCTTCCAGCCTTCTCCCCACCTCTTTTTCTCTCTTATATTATGTCCTACTTCGAACATGACGTGGCATTTCAAATTTAGTTCCCGACTTGTGCGTACTAAAGACATTGCAAACTTTAACAATGGTAAGTACCTACCTATATCAGCTTAGAAGTAAAACAGGAAAGAGCTAAATGTGTGTTCTGTATAGCGTGAGTGCATCTCAGTCCACGTGGGTCAAGCCGGTGTGCAAATCGGTAATGCCTGTTGGGAGCTCTACTGCCTGGAACACGGAATCCAGCCTGATGGGCAGATGCCTTCCGACAAGACCATTGGTGGAGGTGATGATAGCTTCAACACTTTCTTTTCGGAGACCGGCTCTGGTAAGCACGTACCCCGTGCTATCTTTGTCGACTTGGAACCGACTGTAGTTGACGAGGTGCGTACTGGAACTTACAGACAACTATTTCACCCGGAACAACTCATTACTGGCAAGGAGGACGCTGCGAATAACTACGCTCGTGGGCATTACACAATTGGCAAGGAAATCGTTGACTTGGTTCTTGATCGTACTCGTAAACTCGCGGATCAATGCTCTGGACTTCAAGGCTTCTTGATCTTTCACTCCTTTGGAGGTGGCACTGGCTCTGGATTCACTTCCTTGTTGATGGAACGTCTCTCTGTTGACTATGGTAAAAAATCAAAGTTGGAGTTCGCTATTTACCCTGCTCCTCAAGTTTCCACTGCTGTTGTGGAGCCATATAACTCGATTCTGACAACGCATACTACTCTTGAGCATTCGGACTGTGCGTTTATGGTGGACAACGAAGCCATCTATGATATCTGCCGCCGTAATCTGGACATTGAAAGACCAACCTATACAAATCTAAACCGGTTGATTGGTCAGATTGTCTCATCAATTACAGCATCTCTGCGCTTCGATGGAGCTTTGAATGTGGACCTCACCGAGTTCCAGACCAACCTGGTACCGTACCCTCGTATTCACTTCCCGCTGGTGACTTACGCCCCAGTCATCTCGGCAGAGAAGGCCTACCATGAGCAACTCTCCGTTGGAGAGATCACCAATGCTTGCTTCGAACCGGCAAATCAGATGGTTAAGTGTGATCCACGCCATGGTAAGTACATGGCTTGCTGTATGCTCTACCGGGGAGATGTCGTCCCCAAAGATGTCAACGCCGCCATTGCCACCATCAAAACCAAGAGGACTATCCAATTTGTTGATTGGTGTCCTACTGGCTTCAAAGTGGGTATCAACTACCAACCACCCACTGTGGTACCAGGGGGTGACTTGGCCAAGGTACAGCGAGCAGTCTGCATGCTCTCCAATACAACTGCGATTGCTGAGGCTTGGGCACGCCTTGACCACAAGTTCGACTTGATGTACGCTAAGCGAGCATTCGTCCACTGGTACGTCGGCGAGGGAATGGAAGAAGGAGAGTTTTCAGAAGCTCGGGAAGATCTCGCAGCCCTTGAAAAGGACTATGAGGAGGTCGGAATGGATTCTGGTGACGGTGAAGGTGAAGGAGCAGATGAATATTAAAATACTTCTGAAATAATCTCTGTCAGACAAAAATATTTGCAAAAATGTTAAAACTATTTCAGTTTTCTAGCTTTTATTAAGCATAAACAAATAAACTTTAACCTAGTATGATATGCTCTTTATTTAGTAATTTATACATTATAAATATTTAAAATTGCAAAATATCTACAATGAATTGTCTACTACTACAAATAAAAACCTAGTAAAATATCCATTAAAAATTACAACTAAGTAATATTGAAAGAAAATTTGGCAAATTTTAGCAAATTCTTTTTTATATCAAGCCAATCGGTTTTAGGTTATAGTTTGTGTCTAGTGTGTCACGTTGGGTTGTATATATTGCGTGTTTCAAGTGTTTTGTTTCATGTTGAAGGCCTCGACATTCCACTCTCCGCTTACTTTACTTTACAATTCTACATAATTATTACAAAGACTCATAAACGTCTCTACGTATACTCGCATAACAGATAAAGATATACCTTGCAGTAAAATATGTATGCTTCAACTAGAATTGTAGATATGTTATCGTTAAAAAACATAACGTTTCATGCTTTCATAGCATTTAATCCGAAAATAATTGATGAGAAAAGACGTTTCAAAGAGGCCAAATTAAGAAAAAAAAGTCTACTTTTATGGTTCATTGTTTACATTTGTTTAACAAGTATCACTTCAGTCTTTGCTGCATTTTCATTGTTTCTCAGTAACGTTTTTAAAGGGTTAAATTCGTGTCTTGTAGTGTCGGGGGCTTGATTTTGGTCATTTTCTAAACAATTCATTCCTTTCATTTATATGTTAAATCTATATCGAAATGCATCCATCTACACTCAATTAAACATACAAAACATACAAAAATATACTATCAATTACCATTTTTCGCTCATTTTTACAGTCATCCATCTTTCTATATTCATAAACCAAGAAAAAGTACGTTTTCTCTAAACTTTTCTAATTTTACGTATAGAAACCGACTGGAATAAAGTGAAATTCTCATCAGAATGAAGTCGATAATATTTACTGGACGAATCAACACATAATTTCATATAATCGATAATTAATAATAACGATTTTTTATTCCTAGATAATACTGGTACGATTTTTTCTCTCTGCAAATGTTAATTTTACGTACTATAACCTCCATCCTAGCATGTTTTACTTCTTGTTTTTTTCTTTAGTTGGAATTAATTTATAGTAATTACCATAAGAGGCTTACGCTCATCTGCGTAATGCTTCTGGGATAGTATTAGGTACCTCTTGTTACTCTTAGTACTTAGAGTTTAAGTGGTAATCTACATTGCTCACGGCGAGCTCGTCAAAAGTTACTCAGGACATTGATTAATCAGAGTTTACGAAGATGCATGATATTGGATGATGGCGTTTGCGATGATGGTGCTCAAGAGTGTGTGGATGGGCTAATTCTTGTTTGGCACCACTTTGGCGCGTAGCATCGCTATCGTCTGCTGGCTGACGGGCTCGGTGGGCGACTCCGAATCGGAGCTGCCAAACGGCAGGCTCGTCTCGTTGGCGAACGTCTTGTGCGCCGTCGCTGCCAAGTTCGTGTAGATCTTGTTGGCGGAGATGTGGGTTTTAAAATCTGTTGAATCTGTTGGAAAAAGTTGCCGCGTTTGAGTTTGAGGCCTCCAGGTGTGGGGGTAAAGGTAGAATAATGGAGTAGAACATACAAATCTTATTCCCGTTGCCAATATTGACATTATCGATCTGAAACTTGGCGGCTAGAGCGGCAAGTTGGTCGATTTCGGGTTCGTCTTCTTCGAGGCTAGAGTAGCTTCCAGTAGTTGCATCCCCACCATCAGAGGAGCCTTTTGAGCGTTTATCAGCTCCTTGTTCTTGGCCATCCGGTTCTTCGTCTTCTTCTTCTTCTTCCTGGAATATTGAAATGTTAAGTTTTGGTACATTTAAAGTAGATCTAGGACAGAGGGGTCTTAAGTTTTTGATACAGGGACAAAATTCGATTGCTACTATAAAAATGTGGTCTATGTGTTATATGTCCATGAAGGAAGAGTTTTCCAGAGACAGTTTTGAGTCTGGACTTCGACATCGAGTCGCAGACCAACCTGGTATTTGTGGGGCATCTTTTCATATAAGGATCCTGCTCTCTTATATCAAGATGCCTGTACTGACTTTTGACACTTGAAAAAAAATCTAGGGTGTGGTGGGTCATAGTTGGGACGCCCCTGTTTTAGAACTACTCATCTGAGATATTCCACCACCACAGGTGTAAATAGAGAATTCAATAGAATTACATATCACAGGGGAAACTAGGAACAGCTTTCTCCAGTAACAATTGGTTTTAAGTATCATTCAAAACTTACTTGATCACTACTATCATCCGAAGTACTGCTATCTGAATCTGAACTGGAGCTGGAACTGCTTGAACTATCTTCGTTTTCATCCTCATCATCGTCGTCTTCGTTCGTTACTAAAAGTTACGTTAATCAAATAAAGCATTTCTGAAAATCTTCGCAAACTTACACATATTCTGTTGTTGTAGTTTCTCCAAAATCAAAGGATAGAACTCCTTAGCAGTCATATTATTAGGCTCATATTGTAGTACTGAAAATTCAAGTTATAATAACAATTTGCTTAACTTATCTTTCATAAAAGTTCATGTTTTATGCTATTGAAACTAAGTACAAACATAAAATATAAATAATGAAGGCAATAACAATGTCTTAACGTCCACAATTCTCAATAGCGGACACGAAAAGTTTACAACAAGGCTACTTACTCAGCTTGCAATATTTCAGCGCCGTTTCGTAATCTTTCAGCATCACCGCCGACAGAAACTGCAAACAAGCAAAGAATTGCGAATCATACGCTTATTTATTCCGTACTCCGCTACCAGTATCGCCATTTACACCGAGATACAACCAGCAATGGAATATATTCATAGAGGCGAATTTAAATTTTCTTCCTCTAAGGCCGAATATTATGAATAACTGCCCCTTCTTCGTTGGTCGCGCGTATGAGGAAGGAAACACAAGCTGCTGATTGTAAATTGAAAAGGAAATTTATGCAGATTGCCACACTGCATGGAATTTGAATATTGCACGAGTCCTGCGTGCATGTTCAATCATAAATTCAACCACCAACTTCGACATGACCAAATTTCTGCACACCCGAAACATAACCTAGATTTACATCTACTACGCAGCTATCTTACTTGATTGGTCGGCGCTCAAGTTTGCATGAGTGTTTTTCATACAAGTGACAGTTTAATGTATAATACAACGGTGGGTTGTTTCACGCGAGCAGATTTTACATTCGGATATGCAAAGCGGTGGATATAAATCACTGTCGGAGGAAGGGTCGTTTTTTATTTGCGTGTGCTTTAAGGAGCAATGGGACTGAAAACTCGGGTGCAACACTTGCAAGCAACCAGGATGCTTTTAGTTGCAAGCGAAGCTTTTAAAGCTGCTTGTAACTCTCTTTTTCTCTGCTTTCATACCACCACTTTTACTTTATAGTTTAACCAACCTAATCTTGGTTGAACTTACGGGAACGAACCTAACCTGAAAACCCGGCTAACTCCATCTTCTTAACCTCATTGAATATGTTCTAATGTTCTTCGTGTTTTTAACCTAACCTCTCAGTTTTCTCCTAAATCTGAGAATATGTTATATATCAAATTTTAGTCTATGTATTGTGAACTTTGCTTTAATCGAATTTAATCTGACCTAGAAAATCTGACATTAATTCAAACTTGTCTCTGGCTTTGTCAGAATGTTTAGAAGATCCAAGTCCGATGCGACGGTACCACATAACGGTCATATGTGAAATTCTTAATCGATATATTTGATAATATAATCTTTAGCCCGTTCGGGTAGCCGGGTAGTGTGAGGCACCCTGACGTATCACACCAGCGGACGAGGTTCGAGTCCTCGAGGCGGGAATCACACTGTATGATCATTTTTCACTCAACAACTTCACAGAATGATTCACATTCGCGAAATCCATGCTAGTCTAACTAGTGTGGGAGCAATTTTCTCTAATCGAATTTAGCCTAACCTATGCAATCTGAAATTAGCTTATCTTAAACTTGTCTCTGACGTAGTCAGAATGTTAACTTAACTAACAGCTACGAACCTATCTTGATATTAGACCATGTCAAGTTAAGGGTACTCGTAACTGAATTTATTCACTTGCGATTGCAAACAGATTAATTCGACGCAATTATGCATGTAATTAAATTCCTTGCTAACTGGCAGTAATTACAGCACATGGGGAAGCAGTGGAAGCAACGTAAGTGGAGAAGAAAAATGATCCATGAATTCTGAATGGGACTATTGCAAGGTGGGAGAGAGAATATATTGAAACGATGAAATATAAATGTTTATATGGCATTATCATGTAAATTTCCGGAAAGCTTAACCCTTTTCAGGCGACCTCTAGAGCCCGAACTCTCTGAAATGTAAATATTATATTATTCAGTTGGGATTTAAGGGTCAAAAATAGATTATTAAATCTCCCACGCCGTAAATTAAACATCCAAGGTTGAACTAATTTCAGTAATAATACCTTACAACTTCAATAACTTCACATATTGAAATTGAGATATTTAGGAAATATTACAAATATTACTCTTTAAACTTTGTCAGGGCTTCAGAAAACTTTTTCAACACCTTTTCCGGTTCTTTCTATCACTTTCCATCAATATCCTCACATTTCTGGAAAAAATTGAAGAGCTCTCGAGTGATTAGTGCCCGTCGACATCAAGTATTACCGAAGAAACACTGCAAAACTTGGAATTTAATGTTGTTATTGCTGAATCTTTTCATCGGAGCATTTATATATGAAGGTGGCAGGTAATCAATAATACGAGAAACATTTCTATTTTCAATGGAAGTTTACGGCTTGGAACTTGCGAAAGGAAATCCTCAAATTCTCAAGTGCAATTAATCACTCATTTGTAAGCCGTTTGGCATTTGGCCCAGAACGTGACAACCGCAAGCGTAGTAAAAACTTAAATTATGTAACATGGAGTTGATTTTCGACTCTCCTGAATTAACCTCAATAACTAACGGTGGATAGTGGAGGTTTTTGTGAGGTCTGACAATATACCAGGAGAGCTAGTGTCTTCTCCCAGATGTAGTACAACTAGGTTAAGAGGAATTCAATCTAGTGGACTAGAAATAAACCAAGTTGCCTATGCTTATACATCCGAAGCCTAATTTAATTCAGCATTGAAATGAGGTTAAGAGCTATACAAAGAGTATTTTATGATTGTCAAATTTCTAGATGAAATATCCTGGTAGTCCCTGTTCCCTCAAAATTGTGTTTTGGTCAAACCTATAAGTAACCGATAATTTCAGCATACTTCAAACCTTGCTTCGCAGAAGATTCTAAACACTAGCTAGTGCAAGCTAGGTTAGGAGAGAACTCATTCAAGTAGATTAAGATCAATTCAAACTCTTAACTCCTCTTGAAACATCATTGTCTAACTAAATTTAATCAAACACACCTTATTTGTAAAATCATTTAAACCTAGCTTTCTCCAACTTAAATTGAATTTTTCTGATTTTTCCATATGCCAAAAGAATGTCAATAGTCCTCCGGAATTAGATTAAGAGCAATTACAAAAAACATGTTAGAACTTTCAAGTCTCAAGATGAATTAGAAACTTGAGATTGGGATTTGAGATTGGGACTTGGGATTATTGACGTATTTGATGGGTTCTGCAAGTTTTAAAGTTGCAAACTTGCAAAGAGCTGCATGTGCTCCGGCACAAACTTTAATTAAAATACAAACTTTGCTAGTACACTACTTTTCCGTATAATTCCTCTTCTATATTGTATATTCTTCAATTTAATAGCTGCATTGGAACACGACGAAGATGAGTAAATCTAATGTCTATAAATAAAAGCGTAATAAATCGACGCAGATATGAACTGCGGGCCAAGAAATTCCGGCACGCGCGGAACGCGCGCAAGCCAAACAAACATTTGCAAGTAAATTGCAGTAAACGAAGCGCCGGTAGTTGCGCACACATTCCGGCCGCGCCATGTCTTTCCGTCCTATCCCATCATCGTAAGACTCGCGTTTCCTTTCGGCTGCACACGCTCATGTTATCCGGTCACACTGCTTCCGTTCCGTTCTCGGATGCGCCGTTTTCATTCGTCGGCTATTTTTAGTCGCCATTATTAACGCCAGTAGGAATGGGGGGAGACTTAAGAAGGAATTTACATTTTTTTTAAATTGGGGTGATTGATTTATATTGAATACCATACGCGAATTTCAAGAAAAGAAATTTTAAACATTTAAAATGTATCAGTGAAGAGTTTGGGAACCTTACTTTTAGTACAACTAATAATCGACTGTTTTCCTTTGATAGGTATTGGAACTTTACTTTTGGTACAACTCTTGCATACTGTTTTAGATTGACGAGTTTGGGAATCTTATTTTTGGTACAACCGTCGCGTCGTTGACTGCTTTCTATGGATAGATATTAGAACCTTACTTTTGGTAAAACACTTGAAGTCGAAACAAGTAAATGATTCAAATATCTGGGAATCACAATATCGAACTATGGGCACGCTAAGGAATAAATACGAGCATAAGTTGATAAAGCGAACAGGATCTCGAAAGATTTCGAAGGAAACCGAAATTACATATGGAGCAACAAACAGCTTAGAACAGAAATAAAAATTAACATCTACAAAACCACAGTAAGGCCAATAAGCACGTACTCTACCGAAACACACTCCGCAACATCTGTGATAGAAAAACTTTTGAACACCTCCGAAATGAGAACTCTGCGGCGTATCACGAACACCTCTTTACGCGATCAAATTAACAACGTAGAGATTCGACGCAAATGTGGCATCCAAGACATCAACGATTGGTGCAACACGAGGCGTAAACAATGGAACCAACATATAGACCGCATGGACGGCAGCAGATTGGTCAATATCGTAAGAGATAGATTACCGAGAGGCAAAAGATCGTTGGGTAGACCCCGCAAAAGATGGATGGATCAACTTCGAGATGATTACTGAAGATGAACAGATAAAATTGCCTATCAAGAACGATGAAGAAGAAGGCTCGAAATCTGCCTGTTTTGCAATATCGAGTCTGAGAACCTTACTTTTGGTACAACACGCGCAGACTGGTTTAGAATGACGACTATGGGAACCTTACTTTTGGTACAACCTACGTAGATTCTTTGGCAATAACTAGTATAGGAAATAGAGTAAGTAGAATAATATAAAGGGTTCAAACTTAATCCTAACCGAATTTTTACTTTTATCTGTTCGATTCTCACGGCTTTATATAAATATCCTTATTATTAGCTATAAAAAGAAAAGGAATATATTTACCTCAGCAAGAAATTCAGTTGGTGCCGAAATTGATTCATCTGCATCCGTATACTCGCTGAGGTCTTCATTACTGCTCGACATCGCCTTTAGCACGCCGATATTCCCATTGTCCTCCAGAGCCATATTGCGATGTCCCTCGAATCACCTTGAAAAATATAAACCAAAATTTACCATTAGCATTGAAATCTGCTACTTATTGAGCTCGAAGTGTAATTTTGATATCAAACTGACGCCAATTGCCAAAAGTGCTCAATTTTGGCATTTTGGATGACAATCGTGCAATAACGGTATAATAATGTACAAGGAGTCTCTCGGATTACTTCGTTTCGATGCCAAAAACGCCGAAATATTCGTATCTTTCACAGTTTGCATTCCTTTTTTTCTGGGTGAGTAAGGGCACAACTCTAGCATTCGGACATTACAAGCCATGGCAAACGTGGCGGAAAATTCGCTCGCGTTATGCGGGCGAGGAATTTATATTCGTTGCGTTTCTGCGCCGAACTATTTCTGCCATGAACTATTTCAAAGGTAGATCTTCATAAACTTTTATCACCTCGTGGGAGGTGTAACGGGGAGCAAAGTCACAGACGGATTATTTTCATAAAAGTCAGGGAAACGTAATAAAAATAATGAAAGAAAGATGATGATAAGTGAGTAGGTGGACGGTTTTATTAACGGAGGATCATTGTTAAAAATAATCTAAGGAAACAGAGCGAGAGAGAGAAGAAAGTAGAGGAGAGATTGACCCAGGGGTTGAGAGAGATAGATAAAGAGATAGCGTGTGAGAGAGAGAAGATGATGGACCACTGGAAACAGTAAAACCAAGAGAACATTTTACGACTCTTTGGTTTCCAGTTTCCCGTCGATTTTTATAGAACTAACAAAAATGTACGAAGAGGAAGTATAATTAGAGACCGATAGCAATTGTGACGTAGTAAGTTAATAGATGTGATCTTAAAAGCGAGGAAATATCAGACTCTTATACAACTCACATCATCATAGAACACTGTACTAAATCAAAAAAGAGAGAATCCCACATTTTGAGGAGTTACCTCCACCAAATTTAATGTTAGAGTACCTACACCAGCACCTCCGTCAAATATAATTCCCTGCTTTCTTATAAGTCACGTGGAATTTTCGTTCTAAATAAAAACAGCAAAAGGATCCAAATTTTCAGTCATTCCTACATAGATCATTCAGATATTTCTTCTCATTACATGTCACTGTACCATATATATATAAACCGGCACCTCCACCAAATTTCTTAACGGCGGACCACTATCGGCACCTCTACACAAAATGTATGAGTAGCAAAGATATACCGGCACTTCCACTAATTCAGAACAAAGCATCTGAATGGGAACATATATCTGAAAAGTGTGTTGCCTACAATACAACTTTTTTTCTTTGTTTTCTGTATTTTTTCTTAAATAAGAACTTTTCCTGCCACTGATTTTAACCTATAAGTTAATATTTGTCGTTCCACTCATCCTTTGTCACCGTACCGTACAATGGAAATGACTCAAAAAATGATTCCAACTTTATTTGGAATTGACTCAGACTTCAGCTTTAACTTATCGATTCGACACATCCCTGGTTGACCGTATTTCTGCGAATGTTCAGTTACCATACGCCATTGTAGACCCCCACCCCCTGCCCCTACACCAACTTCCTGAGTTTACGCGAAATGTCAAAAGGTCAGTGCGATGTGTACAACCCGGTTAGTGACACGCATATCAACACTTCCTCATCTCGTTCTGCCTGAGAGTTTTGATTATACTGATTGTATTCGGTAGAAAATTAGTACACAGCAGGAAACACCAACAATATCGAGATACTACAACCACACCCACAACTTCGGCTCGGCTGCTCCACGTTTCCACCGTTGTTGTTTTATTTCCTTTTTTCTCCTTTGTCATTTGCTTCGCTGTCAGTGCAGCCACTCTCACTCTGCTTTCAATTTATCACGCCTGGCGTGAATCAAAGCTACCGAAAGACAGCTTGATATATAGGCAACACGTTATGCTCTGTGTTCGTGACATGGGTTGCATATCTCAACGGAAACCTAATTGAATTATTTTTGCTCACACCGAATGCGAAAAACAAGTCGAATAAAAAGCCAACATCAAACATTAAAGCGCAAGAGAAGTATTTTGAAAAATTTCGAGTTAGCAGCGTCAATAATTGAAAGCTTGAAGGTCCTCCTTCATGGCTTTGAAAGCTTGGGAGACACATTAGGTTTATCATTTATTTAGCCATTTAGCCGTGAAGCTTTCAATCTGGCGATGGCATGTCTCTTCGTGCGATGCGAAACTCGCAAGGAGTTCGGATCTCTGGGAACGCACGGAATCATGTAATGTATGCCTGAAAGAAGCGAGCGCTTGAATGCCTTTAACCTGTTCGCTGGAACGCGAAACATAATGTAATATGGCGTCCACGATGCGAAAGTAGAGTGCTTTTCATCCAACATTCTATTCTTTTTTTTTCTAAACATGGTCTTTGCCAACGATCTTAGATTACAAGTGAAAATCTGTCATTTAACGAAGAACTCTGGGGATCAAACTAATTTGGAACGGTTTAGGCAAATTATATTACCATCGTAAAATGTATTGCCTACCTTAGAACTTATTTCTTATTTAAATCTACCTCTATGAATATTTATGACAACCTCACATTTACATTTTCTATACAGGAATAAATCAATCCTGCTGAAAA
>WSZQ02101010.1:0-10819 GCA_019419845.2 Weissflogia rhopalogaster
AGTTTACGAGGGACAGTTGGCGAAGAGTCAAGAAAACGTTCAGCAACTGCAAGATGAAATGCAATCGCTGCGCGCGAATTTAAATCTTAAATACATTTATTTGAGAGAAAGCACTTAGTAATGATTTTTGCTAATTCATTCACACAACTACTATCATACAGTCTTGTTTGAACGACCCCAGACTAGCTAGTATTGACATATCAAAGAACAACATGTAATCATTTAGCACAATTAATGAATTTTACAAAGAAATGAAGCTTCCCTTCTTCCGTTTTCTCCTTCACTATGGCGGTCACCCTGGCGATCCCATCGCCACTCTCACATAATCACCCGACGATTACATTCACTCCCTCTCGTATTCCTCTCGCCCATTCTTGATTCATTCCCCTGCTAAGTGCTCCCAAGTATCCCATCCTTTCTCACATAGGCCACACTTTCTAAACTCGTCTCCCATCCATACTTTCCATCCTCTCTCTTCCGAACCACACCTTGCCCGTGCTATCCCGGCCTCCTCCCAACAGTTTGAATTACTTTGTACCCTGGGTTATAGGCGCTTCCCTTAATGTGGCCCTGCCTAATTTGTTCCTCGACTTCCTGGACTCTCATCCTCATTACCGCTTCTACCGATCCCCAATTCTCCCATGACTGCCCCACTGCCGTCTCCGATAACCCGCCCGCCTTATACATTCCTTCTTTCTTGTCCCAATGCATTCTGTCTAGCACTCAATCCTGTCATGCAAACTTGCCTCACCAAACGCTCTTCTCCCATTCTCACTAGCCTTTCCTCATACCTTATCACTCTACACTTAGACTCCCACGCCACACTCATTCTTCCGGTTTCCTGCAGGACTATATAATTTGGTGTAGACCTCTCTAACTTCATTAGATCCTTCAGGAACCACTCTCTTTCCAGCCGCTCCCACTCATATATCCCACACATCCACTCCATACATTAAAATTGGCTTCACACATCCATCCCACATTCCCATCACCACGTCCCAGTTACCTCCCCACAAATTCCCCCACTTTTTTTTCACTCTGTTCCATGCTCGCCTGGCTTTCTGTTGTAACCATCGAATGTGCTCTCCCCTTGATACTGTATACTTGAAGAGAAACCCCAAGTATTTGAACACCTCTACCTTCTCGATGACCTATCCCTTCCAAAACAGTTATTCCACCCTGCATCTTCCACCCGATTTTCTGAACATCATCCATTTGATCTTTTCCACATTCACAATCCGTTCCCTTTTGTCCATATACCTTTTAATCCTTTTTAATACCTTTTGCATACCATCTTTTCGCTTCGCTTAGATTTACTTAGATTTACTAATAACAAATTAAATCTACCCACTGATCGTTTTCTTAATTCCGGAGTCTAGCAAGTCAATTATGCTGATTGGGATAATTGATATATAGACCAAACAGGCCGGGATTTCAATACACAGTTCCGAGAACACTTACGTTTAACTAACAACGCGGGGAATCCCCAATGTTCCTCGCTCACAGATCACCTCATAACTGCAGGTCACACACGCACAATTCTAAACCTAAAAATGCTACATCTGGCCCGCAAAGCTCAACGGATTGGAAGCGATTTTTATTAGACGGGCAATAAATGAAAATTCAGACAGTCTTTAATGATAAACTAGACCTACTTCTATTTTCACCCCTCACCCTCAATATTGTACCTACCTAAGAAAATGTTTTGTATTAATAAGCGATAAGTTTGTAACAGTCTAATACCTGACGATGCCTCGCGGCGAAATGAGCATTGTACCAAATATACCAAAATTGTAAAACATCGATGAAGTGTTTATCTCCAGTGTTAATATTTATTTTAATGTTATTTGTTCTTTTGTTACAAAGAATTTAAATAGTAATGCGAAATTGTTATTACAGGGGAAAAGAATATGTAAAAGAATAATAAATTGAAAATAGAATGATTGAATATTAATTTTAGGAAAGTGTTAAATGTATGGATTAGTAAACTTTGATAATATGTTCTGTTCTTAATGGTGAGAAACTTTCCAATAAGAATTTGCCATTTGGTTACTACGGCGAGTATTTATTTCCACAATTAGTTCTCCACGGTGATGCTTAATTTATGAGAAATTTTTTAACTGCGGGAAAATAGTTTCTCAAGCTAGCGAAAACTACCTGCTACAGTTAGTTAACTTCGCGCGGAAATGAATAGTCGCAGATTGTTATAAGCTGCGCAAATCGCGTGCATACAGTCCGCGAATCGAGCCACCCACCAGTGTTTGCTGCAGTGTATGCACTCGAATGCATAATTTCCATAATTCCTTGAACAATAAGAAGCGATTCAGTCATGCATCAAACGATGCACCCTTGAACGCACGCACAAGCGCGGCGTATTAACGACCTTACCTGCCACCAAACGATGCACATATGTGGAGGTAACCTGGAAGACGTTAGGGCGGAACCTACCAGCTAGCGCGGATGCCGGATGACGGAGAGTGCAGGTCGTAAGTTCCCAGTTCCCACTGCGTAAGTAAAGAGTTTGAGGCCATGCTCGAGTGCGTCCGTGTGCACCTGTCGGCCGGTCCCAACGAGGGCATACACGAAATAAAACTTCTCACAATGTGCTCGCATCTAAGGGGTCTTTCACACAGCATGATGCATTAGTTGGATTTTAATGAGCCACCGACAATTACATTTCATTGTAATGCTATAACGAAAGAATCGAGTATTACTTGTATGTGGTTCTGGAACACTGCCTTTCGGCCTTTACACGACGCACTAATTTATGTCAGGTCGTATTATGCAACTTGAAAGATAACAGATTTTTTGGTGATTTATCTTTCAATGTGTAACGCCCGGGAGTGTCTTGCAGGAAAAATGGTTTGCTGTATTCAATTCATCTACAAGATCATTAGTTATATTAAAAAATCGTTAAATTGTTGTATATTTAAATCTTTATACCTTTACTAATAATAACGAGAATTTGAATCAAGCGAAGTCAAGACAGGGACTACAAGCAATAATATCAAGAAAACGCTCTCAGGAATTGTTCACTTTTTATATAGTTTACAGCATATATTTGATCCTAGGATGTAAAGAATTTAATACCCAAAAATTAAGAATATTCTTGTTAAAATTTGCACTACTACTTAGAGGTTATATAATGTAGACGTTTCTTCTGCAGATATATGAAATACCATGCTTCCTGGAACTGGGTATGAGTAGACGCCAAATGTGGTGCTTACGAATATGTCTGCTGTTCATACAACATGACAACGAATAAAACTCGCCAGCAATGTGAATGACCCTTTAGACGACATAAGTCTTAACGCCACGCCGTCACTGCGCGCAGTGACCAAAAACGACTATTTTGGGCCACAATATATTCACGCTTGTAACGAAAGACCGCGCGCGCCCTTTTTTCAATTTTCGAAGAGTTCGTTTGCTCAAGATTGTTCATACTAAATATGAAGCTAGGACGATGAAACAGACATCAAAATACTCCCCAATTCTTCTACTTTCTCATGGTATCAAACTTATGTAAATACCTTTACGATTAAACTCTTTTATACTGCTTGTTAGTTTAGAGTGATTAGAATGTGGGTTGATTTGTATGAAAACAACCAAAAAATGCATGAAATATGTTATTAAACAAGGTATAACCGATAGCTGTACAAAACCGATTAGAAAAATATTAATACCATGTTAAAGTACATAAAAAGGGGAATAATTTGGTATATTGATATAGTGTTCCATTTACGGATAATGGTGAAAAACACCTATTGAAGTTCAAATTCAAATTTTCACAAAAAACTCATTAATTTAATCCCATTAAAGGGATTGAAATAGGTTTGATACCATGAGAAAGTAGAAGAATTGGGGAGCATTTTGACGTTTTTCCGTTTCATCGGAATATGAAAAATCTTGAACAAAAGAACTCCTCAAAAATTGTAAAAAGTTTGATTGTATTGTGGGCCAAAACGATCGTTTTTGGCCACTGTACGGCGCGTCGCATCGAAGCGTTTCTATATTTTACGAGAAACATCATGATGCGTCCCAAAACAATAGAGTGAGCTTAGGATTTACATACGAAGAAGCGCTGAATAAGATGCAGACATCGAGGTGGTTACATTGTATAAATAATGCATAGCTGGTAATGAATGTATTCATCTATACGAAGGCGATTTTATGGTGTGAAAATGTTTCTTAGAGTTATTAGATAATAAGTCGTCGTTATGGGAAGAGGTAAAGAAACTGAAAACTCGTTCGCCGGAAGCGATCTCATCGAGATTGCATATAAATATGCAAAGTTACAGGGAATATAATAAATACCTGTTAAACAACTTACGGATGTCTTGACCTTCAAATGAAGAAGTTATATCTTAATGCAACGTTTACGCACTAAAATATAAGCAAAACTCTCTTAGGACTTAACTTAAATTCGAATTTTTAACGTTCTGAATTTACTTTTTCAGGGTTTATAATAGTTAAATAATATGCAATCCTTTAATTTTCTCCGCTAGTAAATAACTAAGAAATAACATACGTACCCACAAGAAACCGCTGTGAAGTTAGTAAAAAATCCCTGAAACATTTTTTTATTGGAGAATTGGAAATAAAAATCGAGCTTACCCCTTCTCCTTTACCTATGTTGTATCTATGACCAAAATTGGTACTCATTTTGCGAAAGCCAATTTTTTGACTTGGTGCAAGTGACCTAAAATGACGATTAAAATTTCACATTTTCATACATATACAGGGTATAAGGACATATACACTCCAAAAGTGAATATGTCCTTAAGTATTAAATATTTTCGCCGAGAAAAGGGGGTACCTGTTGATGTTGAAACAAAAATTATTGCAAATTCAGAGAGGAATGTGCTGGTGAAATTAAATCAAGGATCGAGTTGGTGTATATACGAGCAAGTGTTAAATAAAGAGATAATGCTTCGTATGGCATTATTGCAAAATTGTATTTGAAGCGCAGCACCCCGGTATAAGCACTGCTATATTCTCTTGTTCGTTTTTACACGATAGACACTCGCGTTACTCGCTGAAAATGGCGTAACTTAGGTGGAATAAAAACACGCTCGAACATTTAAAACATATATTACAGCACGACCTTCCGCTTCAACCACCAACACGAAAGAGGGCTTCTCCCGCGTGTCATACCATCAAGCTCGCCCTCAAGCTCCCCCTACCTTCGTATCCAAAACCACCCACATAACTTGTCCTCAGCCAACATTACATCAAATAAATACATAGAAACAATCACTAAAACAATCACAAAAAAACTTTGCCACATATCGCGTTGTTCTGGTCACATCTCCCTTGGAGGTTTCAACCGTAGAACGCGTTTGACTCCATCCGCTCCTGGCCTAGACTCCACTACTCGCGCCAATGGCCAATGTAGTGGTTCAGCTGGCTCCTTTAACTCCACTAGGTCGCCCCGTTGAACTTCGCGAACTGGACCTTGACGAGCAAGAGGATGCAACGTCGTCAAGTACTCACTCCTCCATCTCTTCCAGAAGTCATCTCTCAATTTCTTCAGCTATTCCCATCTCTTCAGTGTCTCCATTGGTCGAATCTCATAGGACTCAGCTAGTGGACAGGTTATGGCTTTGCCCACCAGGAAGTGCCCCGGTGTCAACGACTCGAGATCATTCGGATCGTTTGACATTGCCACTAAGGGCCTGGAATTCAAAATACCTTCCACACTTGTCAATAGCGATGCCATCTCTTCGAATGTGAGGTGAGCGTTGCCGACCACCTTCACCAGCAGCGTCTTGGCGGACTTAACCGCTGCCTCCCACAAACCACCAAAATGCAGCGCGTATGGTGGAATAAAACTCCACGCTATACTGCGCCCCGAAGTCCATCCTTGTATATCTTCCATCTTGGCGAGTCTCTGCCGCTCTCACGACGCTCCCAAGAAGTTCCTGCCGTTGTCACTGTAGATCTTCACCGGTATTCCTCTGCATGCAATCAGACGCTTTAGATATGCCATGAATGCCTCTGTTGACAAGTCGCTCACAGGCTCGAGATGCACGGCCTTGGTGGACATGCACACGAACACGCTGACATAGCACTTCTTCAGCCTGCTCGCTCGTTGACTGCCCTCCTTCACCATCAGCGGACCGCAGAAATCCACCCCCACGTTCACGAATGGACAACATCTTCTACGCGAACTCGCGGCAAGTCCCCCATTTGCGGATGCGCCAACACTGGTCGAAAACGAACGCACCGCATACAGCCTCGTATTACCCTGGTAACTGAAGACCTCCCATCCATCACCCAATACTTCTGACGTACCGCCGACAGCGTAATTGTCACACGCGCGTGCAAAAGCTCCAGGTGGAGCGAGTGTACCGGTGCTTGCTCGGTAAGAGTACCGGCCACCTCTCCAACAGACCTGCGTTCGCGTGCCGTAACCTACCCCTAACACTCCTTCTAAATCGCAGCACCCAACCTACTACGCGCACCAACGTCCCATGTGAGGAAAATCTACTCACCAATTTGTCCAAGAAACCATTTTCCACCACGCGCGCTACACTCACCACCGCCGTCCGCCTCATCTCCTCCTCCGTGCTGTCTATTAACTTCTCTGACGGCCAATCTGCACGCGTTCTTAGCCAGCTTGGCTCGTGCCACCATAACACGCAGTCCAAGAGTTCTTCTGCTGTGGCCCCTCGCGACGCAATATCGGCAGGATTATCCTGCGATGCAACGTGCGCCCAAGTACACCGTACCGTGCATGCCTGGACCTCTCTTACCCTGTGCGCGACGAATGTGTTCCACCTCGCTGGTTCACCTGCGATCCACGCCAACGCTACCATGGAGTCCGACCAGCACCTGGCTTCTAGTACCTTGTCCTTCAACGCTGCCTTCACGGAGTTGAGAAGTCGCACGAGTAACACACAACGCCGCACACAACTCCAGACGCGGAATCGTAAGCGTCTTAATGGGTGCCACTCTCGTCTTCGAACACATCAACTGCGAGCTTCCTGCCTCCTCATCTACAACATAAATACATGCGCCGTACGCACCTTCACTTGCATCGCAGAACCCGTGGACGACCAGCCTTGCCCATCGACTCCCATGATGTAGATCAGCAAGTACCGCCTCGCCCACGTTACTTGCCTGGCCCATAGCTGCTGGATAAGCATCTTCCCCGCGATGATCACTATCAATCCCAACAGATCGAAAATCCGCGAGACATCGGACAGGATGGCTCTCTTCGTTATTCGCCCGCCCCCAGCTTAGGCACGACGTAGGTGTAATAGTCTTGGCCGGCGTGCCAAGATAGACCCAATGTTTTGGTTACCTCCTCTCTTGCTTGCGTCAGGTGAAGCAATACGTCGGCATCCTGTCCGCCGACCACCGTCCGATCAGCCACTTCCTGAGCGGGAAACCTCTTCTGGCAAGTAACGTCCCCAACTCCTTCTTCAACTTTCTGGCTTCACGTGGGGTAGGAGCACCTGGCAACACATCATCCATATAGAAATCGGACAATACAGCCGCAGAAGCATCCGAAAATGCGTCTACCTCCACCTCCGCCAAGCGTCGCAAAAACCGAACAGCCAAGTACGATGCGGATCCGGTCCCATACGTTACGGTGCGCAACGCAAAATCGGACATCTCTGACCCCTCATCCTCTCGCCACACAATCCTCTGCACATTCTCATCACGACTATCGATATATATATATATTTGGCGAAACATTTTCTCGACATCCGCCACCAATACTAGCTAGTGTGTACGAAATCTTAGGCATATCTCGAATAATCCATCCTGCAACACGGGCCCCACCTCCAGGACGTCATTGAGTGATGCACCGCCAGTCCCCTTCGTCTACGCATCAAATACTACTCGCGTCTTCGTCGTCGTGCTGTCGTCCTTGACGACGGTATGATGCGGTAGATAACACCCACCTTCTACGCCGTCTTGCAACCTCACCATATGCCCGAGTCCTGTGTGTGTGAATGCCACGTAGTCCTGTCTGAGTTTGGAACAACGTTGAAGCTTCCTCTCCAGCTGATGTTGACGCTGCACGGCTTGGCTCTTCGAGTCTCCAACTTCCTCTACTCTTCTACCATGTTTAAATGGTAGTTGCACCACGAATCGACCGTCACTTCGTCGATGCGATGTCCGCAGGAACCAGTCGTCCATCCTGCGCTCTTCAATCGACTGCGGAACGTGTACATTAACTTCCTCCAGCTGCCAGAAACGCTCCACTGCTACATCTAACTTGCTGCGTGCGGCACACACCATGGGTCCATCAACTACGTTTGACGCACCGCACACAATCCAGCCCAACGCGGTCCGCCATAAATAATTTTGCGTCGATCTTACATTTGTCCACTTCTTGTACTGGAAGCTGCCGCACCACGTCCCCATCCAAGACCGGAAATCGCGTCTGTTTCGCCAAACACGCGCCCTCACGCGACAAAACGTCCAACGCCACGAATTCAGAGCATTTCAGTCTCGCGCTTCCGATGCCCTCCACAACCCCCTCGTACTTCTTCGGTTCACACTTCAGTTTACGCGTCGCGGATTTCGTAATTATGCAAGAATTTGCACCAGAGTCTAGTAACGCGCGACATTTTAATTCAACTCCAGAAACTGTCCTCGATTTAACCAACGCCGTTGACAACCACCCTTCAATCTGCTTCGAAACGGAACTCACGCACTTATTTACTATCGGTTGGTTAACATGCAATAATTCGTAACGTCTGCCCCCGCACTGTGAACACATACTGGCCGGACATTGAACGATTCTGTGTCCTTTCCCCAAACACACTATGCACAGCCTTTGGGCCTTAACTATCGAAAGTCTTCGTCCAACCGGTAACCCCTTAAAACGTCGACACTTATCCAACGAATGTGATTCGCGACAATGAACACACGCGTCCCCCGACTGTCCTTCATCTACCGTCTCATTCGCAACCACATGACACCGCGCAACTACCTGCTTCGCTTTCACCGCACTACCTACCCTCCTATCAGCACTAACCTTCACCGGACGCGTCCCTTTAAACGCGTTGCATATCGCCGTCAGGAACTTGTGAAGCTCTCGGTAAGATGGCAGCTCGTTCGACTTCATCGACGCTTCCCACGCTAACTTGGTGGCGCCATCTAACTTCGGCCGCACAATGGCTTCCACAAACGCGCTTCGCCTTCTTCGACGCCGAATGCTTCCAAGACGTGTACGTACGATCTTGTTTCGTCCGTCAACCTTCTGAGCGCCATTCCGCTCTCTTCTGTTACTTCCTTCATCGCGATTAACCCATCTATTGCTGTGCGCACCTGCAAACGCTTACTCTCATATGTCTCCACCAGCATCTCCCACGCGGCTACGTAATTGCGCTTAACTACCGGCAACGCCGCTATCATCCGTGCTGCGTCCCCGCTTAAGCATTGTTTCGAATAGTGTAATTTAGAAAAATCGTCTACTCCCGCGTCTTCCCCGACATTACTTAAGAATGCGTCTCGGACCGCCACCCATTCTGAGGTTGAACCATTAAAGCTCGGGAACGAAATGGCTGATAACCGCAAAGAATGTATCCCCGACGTACCTGAACTACTTGGTGTACGTGTGTGCATCTATGATCTTCTGCGCCTCTTCTTTGATTGTGCTGTTCAGCGTCATTGCCCCGAACAACACCTCATCATCTGCGTCATCTTCTTCTGCAGCGACTGACTTCCAATTCGCTTCTTCCAGCATTGCGTAGACTTCGTCACTTTCTACCATTCGCGCCCTGGCGCGATTGACGTCGCTGTTCTCCCTTAATGAAGCCAACAACACGTCCCTTCTGCCTCGACGCCACCGTCTTTACAGCCACACTTTCTTCCGCCATTTTGAACTTATCGAGTAACGTCCGCGAAACTAACAACGACCCGGTTTCTGAAGGACCATGAAACGCAGCACCCCGGAATAAGCACTGCTATATTCTCGTGTTCGTTTTTACACGATAGACACTCGCGTTACTCGCTGAAAATGGCGTAACTTAGGTGGAATAAAAACACACTCGAACCTTTAAAACGTATATTACAGCACGACCTACCAGTTCAACCACCAACACGAGATACCGCGCGTGGTACCATCAAGCTCGTCCACAAGCTCCCTCTACCTTCGTACCCAAAACTGCCTCCATAACTTGTCCGTAACCAACATTACATCTTTGACAATATAATTTCCTCCAAACAGTATTTTTGCAAATTTACCAGTAATTTGAAGTTATAATTTAATCTTATCTTACAGCCCGTTCGGGTAGCTTAGTGGGTGGCACCTTGGCGTATCACGCCAGCGGACGAGGTTCGAGTCCTCGGGGCGGACCTTCAACGTCTCACATCACACTACTGACACCTGCAATTCACTGCGAGTACTACTCTCAACCACAACAACAACATATATATGCACAAAAAATACTTGTAAATAACAATAATACAAAAAACATACAAATAAAAATAAAACATATCCACATATTGGAAAGACCCACAGAGGTCAATAGACATTAAAATATGTGATATTAAATCTTAACTTACAAAATTTCAAAGACAGCAGAGCACTCATAAATCAGATACTTAGGGTGCAAACATAAACATGGGTTTGATACTTAAAGTGCACTCGCAGAAAAGTTATTTTTCGTTCAACTTTTCTCGAAGTATCAATACTTATTGGTATCGAAAATACACATTGACGCCACCTGTTAATGTATTTTCCAATTATTTTTACTCGTTACGGTAATCTTCCAGTAGTTAGTTAGTTAGTTAGTTAGTTGGGGGGCCTTTGGGTTGCTCCTTGAACTGCGACCTCCTGGGTCTATTGTTCTGCCCC
>WSZQ02101032.1:0-10814 GCA_019419845.2 Weissflogia rhopalogaster
TTCTTCCTATAACCTGGACTCGTTTATAGTCGGGGTTATACGAACTGCTATTTATTTTAGCCTGTCTTATCTGGTTTCCACATCTAGTCCTGTCACTCTAACCATCTGTTCCACCAGTTCCCCGTCCTCCAGATATTTCTCCACTAGCTCTAGGGACATACCTACAGCCTCGTATACCATGTGAAGTTAGTAAAGAATCCCTGATTAGAGATATCCATAATGAAAATAGAATAACAAATAAAAATCAAGCGTACCCCTTCTTCTTTACATATGTTCTTTATATGACCCAAATGAGTAAAAATTTTGCGTGAGCCACTTTTTTGAATCGGTGCAAGGGCCCTAAAATGACAATTAAGGTACGAAATTTTCAATTGTTCCGTATACACTTCATTTTCTCCGAAACTAGACGAGGATGGCTCAAGATGTTCAAACTGAAATTGTTGCAAATTCAGAGAGGAATATGCTGAAGAAAAAAAATTCACGATCGAGTCGGTGCAGGTAGGTGAAAGGGTTAAATAAAGAGATGCATTGAAACTAGTACCAAAATAAAGATGTCTTTATTTAACCTTTTCTCCTATCTGCACTGACTCGATGGTAAATATCTTTTCTTCAGCATATTCCACTCTGAATTTGCAACAATTTTTGTTGGAACATCCCCAGGCGACCTTGCCTAGTTTCGAAGAAAATGGAGTGTATATGACCTCTTACGGACGGATCAATTGAAAATTTCATACTTTAATCGTCATTTTAGGCCATTGCACCGAGTCAAAAAAAGGGTTCTCGCAAAATTTATACCCATTTGGGTCGTATAAACAACGTATATAAAGGAGAAAGGGTACGCTCGATTTTTATTAGTTATATTTTTCTTATGGATATCTCTAATAAAAAAATCTGTTTTTTTTTTGCCAACTTCACAGCGGTCATGTGTGTACGAAATATTTGAATTTAACCTGGGAAAACATACAAATTTCATTCTAAATCATATTATCCCGAAAAGTTTTTATGGAATTTTTCATTATTCTATAGGAAATTTAAAGACAAATCCAATGCTCCACTCGTTTTAGTGAGTTTCACCATATGTGGTATGAAAATTTTATTTATTTTACCAGATTATTGCAACCGTTTTATGTTGATTCAGTATGATATTTCAACAAGCAAGGAAAATAAACATGTTTGTTTATTATTACCATAAGATTATTTTACGCTTGTTTATGTTGTATAAGTAGGAAACCATGTTTTTTTTTGTATATTATTATCAATTTTTTGTACTCTGTTGATTACACTAAATGCACTACATCAGCGTTTCCCCAATATGCGGGTCGCGACCCGGTGCAGAACCTGACAAACATTCAGTTGGCCCGCTGCAGGACAAGAAACACCTTTAACATATCATTTCATTGCTTAATTAGTAGGAATAGTGTTGAAGAGTATATTTGTTAAGGTAATGTCCCAAAGGGATCTCGCTCGATGTATCTGGGAAATTAATAATTGTTAAATTAGGTTATTTTAGATACTGGAGATATCAAAGGCTCGATTATCCAAGTACATTCTGGAGTCCCACAGGGCTCGGTACCCGGACCTACCTTATGGAACATCTTGTACGACCCAATTGTCAGCACACATCTCCCAAATGGATGCTCTATCAATGCGTATGCTGATGATATAACAATCACCGTTAGATCAAGTAAACCTGTTTCCGCTACTCAAGACATGTATATACAAGAGTCACAGGACAGTTGGATAAGATTGGATTGCGGGTAACACCAGAAAAAACTGAACTGCTGTATGTGAATGGCCACCGCAAAGTCCCAAAAACTCCTCCACTGCTAGGTGGGTGGCACCCGTATCATGTCTCGGGATAGCATCAAATACTTGGGTGTACTCTTCGATGGAAAAGGAAAATACAGGGCTCATTTCGATTATATTGCAAAGAAAGCGAGTAATCTAGAACGACAAGAAAACCGGCTTTTCCATGAAAAGAATGCTCCGCGCTCAAGCAGAAGACGACTGATTGCAAGCGTTGTTAACTCTTGCATGCCGCATCTGTGTGGCACGAAGCAATGAGTCAGAGGCGGTAAAAAGAATCTTTATTAGCAATACAGAGGAGGGTACAGCACACTCTCTACTACTGCGGCCTTCATTAGAAGCGGAATAGTACCTGCTGATCTACAGGTTAAAGAGGCTCGGCAGGCTTGGATGATGAAATGTAAATCTCAGTTAAATCGCTACGTAGAAAACTGGCAAACCCAATGGGGGGAGGACAGCACTAGCGGCAAATGGACAAGGAAGCTTATCCCTCGTATAGAGCTCTGGATCGGTCGAAAACATGGGGAAACTAACTACTGGCTATCTCAACTCCTCTCTATACTGTATGGGAAAGAGAGAGCAACCCCCGAATGTAACTATTGCGGAGAAACCGATACTGCTGAACACACCTTCTTCTCATACAGGAGGTGGAAATCCGAGAAGCTATCAGCTGAAAAAGTGCTAAAGAAAACGCTAATTGTGGAGGATACCAAAGAGCTCAAGATAGGAAAAGAAATACATTGGAACGTCGTCATTTCTTATATAAAAGAAATATTAATTGAGAAGACCAAGGAGGAACAATTAACAATAGAAACAACGGGTTACCCAATCTAAGGCAACGCAAACTGACCAGCTGATATGCCACAACAGGTAGTTCCGGGTGGCGGTGAATATTAACATATTATTATATATTTTATGTTTATACTATTTATTGTTTCAATTAAAAAAAAATTGAAAACCAGCCCAAATGAGTTCCAATCTAAAATTTAGTCACTGTTACTCACCAAACCTTAATTCAATATGATCTAACCTAGCATAATTTATAATAATCTTCAAACTTACTACTGCCCACGAGGTCCCGGGTTCGATTCTCGGTGGGGATGCATAGTAAAGTGAATTTCGATAGTAAACAATTATCAATAGTATCAATGGAAAACAACTTGGAAGGCGCCAAATGGACCATACGAAAATCAAATCGACTTAGTGCTATTTAATAAAGCCAAACAGAACTTAATAAGAGATGTTAAAACAGTGAGAGCACCGGACGTGGAAACTGACCACTACATGGTTATGGCGAAAATAAAATCCAATTTTGGGGAGAATAGTCCCGTATTTTCCTCATTTGGCTTGTTCATATTCTATGTGTAGCTATTTTCCACTTTTTTTCGGTTGTGTGCTAGTTCCTTCCAGTTGTTTATCTCTGCCTCTTTTAGATCATTTGCTATCTCATCTAACCATCTGTTCCTCTTCGTCCTCTCTTCGATTTTGAAAACCAGTTCATAATTTGCTCAGCTGGCGCTGTCTCTGACATCCTCCATACATGCCTTTGCCATTCTGCGCATCTTTGCTTTATTTTTCTCAGTACCAAGTCATTTCCAAGTTTCTCTTCTATTTCTTTGTTTGTCAAAAGCTCTAGTTCCTTCGTCCGCTTGTCTTACTCCTCCCAGTATTGGTCTTATTATTCGCCTAGCGTTTCATCCTGACTCCTATTGTTAGTCATGGTGATGATCTATGTAGCATACAAGTGTAACTATAACTAAAATAAACTTTAAATGATCATAAACTATCAATCTATCTACAGTAACATATCCCGAATACTTGTAAATAAATAACATTTAATCAATTTTATTTAAAAAAAGAACCGAACTAATAATACAACTAATCACTGCCGGCCGATATTCAAATAATAAGCATAATAAGGAGACGAGCCGAGTAACAAATCATAACACATTTCGTTTATCGCCTGTTATTGTTATTACACTGTCTATTATTACTGCCATTGCATGAAATTCCAGATAAGCTAAACAACAACGCATACATGCGCGCATTCAGCACAATTCTATGTGTTTTACGATCATTTTATTAGACTTACTATAATCGCGACGACTTTCTTAAATCACGAAAAGTTTCCGTGGAAAATGTAAACATTCGTTATAAACCAAATAAAAGTTACGCCATGCAGATTAAGTGAAGATAACCTAACTCGTTCGAAAATATAACGTACGATGTATAACGATTGTTAATAATCGCTAAAATTAAATTAATTGAGCCCGCTGATAATAAACGCACCACAGTCTGTCTGATATTGACGTATGACAACAGGAACTGAAATCCATCATCGCAGCAGCACGATAATGTGTGAAACAAACACTATATCGCAACAAGACGTTGAAATATGAAATAATAAACATCAACATGGAAATGATTGTGGACTGTATGGCGCGGCGGATCCGCTCCGTGTGTCCTTTTTATTGTTTTTCTTTTTTATCAATTTATCGCCGTTCCAACTTCCAACGATCATGCGGTTTAATTGATACTTGATAACCTCCCCCTGACTTCTATACACTCGTTGTATTGATGTGAAATAAATATGTCGTCAGTGGATTACATCCGTTTTAACCTTTATTTCTTTTGTGATTCTAGAGTAATTTCTCGGTGTTAAGTGGTCATTAATAAAATTAATTAATGGGAAATTAGTAAATATTTTATATTTATATTTTCAGTATTAACCCACCATGGTTCTAAAAATTTTTTAAATTTATTTCGGGGTGGTAACGTTTGTCTTTAAATTTGCTACATAACGATGGTATTTTAAAATGTTGAACATATTGCGGTATTAAAAAAATGCGATACAGAAATTTCTTTCGTTGTCGACGAAAACGAGGTTTTCAAAAAAAATTATGACTCTTAAAACTCCATACATGACTAACTTATTATGAACGGATCGGGATAAGATTCATATAAGGTTGAAGCAGAAGAGTTGAGGAACATTATACCATTAGTTTTATGTTTATAGCTTATAATTTAATATACTTAAAATATATTTTAAATTATGCTTCAAAATAAGCAAATCGTGCGCGCGTTCGGCGCGGGCGCAAATGAAATTGAAACCATGGTTTCAATCATAATTCCAGCGAAATCGAAATTTCCAGAGCATTAACTAGTAACATGTTTATACCGTATGAAAGTACATGAAATAAGGAATATTTTATACATATGACAACTACTCCCGAGGACCGATAAAGGTGGAAAACCAACATTGAATTTGAAAACAAGGTTTTCAAAAATTATCCCTTAAAAATCCAAAAATGACCGACTTATTAAGAACGGATCAGGGTAATATTCAAATCAGATTGAAGCAGAAGAGCTGAGGAATATTTCACCATTTGTTTCATGTTGATAGCTTATTATTTAATATACTTAAAATATATTTTAAATTATGCCTCAAAATAGGCAAATCGGGCGCGTACGACGAGGACGCAAATTAAACCATGGTTTCAAGCATAAATCCGGCGAAATCGAAATTTCCAGAGCATTAATCAGAAACATGTTTATACCGTATGAAAGTACATGAAATAAGGAATATTTTATACATATGACAACTACTCCCGAGGACCGATAAAGGTGGAAAACCAACATTGAATTTGAAAACAAGGTTTTCAAAAATTATCTCTTAAAAATCCAAAAATGACTGACTTGTCATGAACGGATCTGGATAATATTCAAATCAAATTGAAGTAGAAGAGTTGAGGAATATTTCACTACTTGTTTCATGTTGAAAGTTTAAAATGTAATATACGTAAAATACATTTAAAACTATGGCTCAAAATGAACCTCACGTCGATCGCGCGCTCAAATGTTTGCGGCGTAATATTATATTTGACTATTACTTTAAACTAACAAACTGAAGTTATAAATATTTGTAAAAAAATACAAACTATTCGTCTCTCAGGACGAATAGCATTTAAACGTTCCCAAAGAACGGAGCTGAATAGAGTTGCAAAGGTGAGACCAGTCATAAACCCTAATGTCACGACGGGGTCCCGAACACGCTCGTTTCGCCACCGGATTTTTCCTCAATTAAAGCGCCATCCTAATCTGCCATACGGGCGGCCATAAAACTAGTGTTTTATTGGTGCATCAACAATAAGCCCGACCGCTGCACGCTCTTGGTGGCAGCAGCATGGTACCGGCCGCGGCGTGCGAATTTCCATCGGATTTGCGCGGCTCGCGCTCCATCCCGGTCATAATCGTTTACGAGTCTCTCCTTTGAAGCGCGCAAAACGGACGCAAAGGTTTACGACGACAATGCGCCCATCACCCATCGCCCATGGTGCCAGCAAGTTTTGCAGAAAGTCGGCGACGTACATCCACGCGAAAATGTAGAAACAATTATACTTGTTATAGGCTACGCATGCTTTCCATAATTTTATTTCGGTGCACCATTAACGGGCGTTGTGGGCTTCCTCATTGATGATGCCCCATGTTGGTGAGTTGGCGCGATGGCGGCGCGGTAATGAGTGGACCACGACCGAGTGCTGCACCAAGAGACCAAAAGGTTAAGGAACTGTTGAAGAGTTTAATGACGATATACGCTGGGATTGCTGGGATTTTATGCCTTCAAATTGCTTCCCCATGTTATTTGTGCTCCTTTTTCCTCCGAGAAATCCCATTTTCTGGCAGTTAATTTGAGTTTAGGAGTAAAGTTAGGTTTTAGTTTTTTAGGGTAAGTGTATTTTGGAAATGGTAGTGCATACTTTTAAGGCTTTTCTTACGGTGACTAGTGCTTTTCACTATTTATATGAATATATCTGTTGACTCAGTGTAACATGAGTTCTTGCAATATAAAAACGTTTTCTAAGTCTGCAATGAACTGTAGGAATGAACCAAATTTCCTTTGGGGAAAGTGGACTAGGCGTTTAATCCCTAGAACGAGGGTTGTACGAAACGTATAATCAGTTCCCTTGGTTTTTCTCATCCTGAATCCAGAAGATCAACAGTGAGCTACTCAAAGATAGGAGGATCACTGTCAGTGAATTTGCTAAAGACGTTCCTGAGGCTTCCCATTGGACAATTGCAAGAACATGCTTCCTCGACTTAAGAATATGCCAGTGTGTTCACCATTTTCTAAGGTGTATGTGTATAAAATGGAGACTATGTTCAAAAAATAGATGAAATGTTATATTTTCAACAATGTGTACATTACACTAAACAATATTTTCTCATTCACATTCACATCTTCTAAAGGTTTTCTATTTACAAAAGTTATGGGAACCTTACTTTTCGTACAATTCTCAAGCAAGTCCTGGCCAGATCGAAAAAAATCGGAAATACACAAATGGATGTCGTAGTTCTTAAGTGGCCATTGTTCTGTTCAGGTTCAATATATAGTATAACAGTATATCATCTAATGTTAGAATTGAACCATTTGAGGAAAGACGTTAGAAGAAGTTAATGGCCAAATCGAAGAGCGTAGTGGCCCAGATGGTAAGATCACTCAAGAGGTCCCAATTTAAAATCCTGGCTGTAGTCAGCTTTCGGGTAACCATACTAACACATCTGTGGTGGTGACATAAAAGTCTTCTTCACTCAGCACCTACATAATGGGAAATGATATGCTTAAAGAATCCAGAAATATTCTGGTAGACACACAGGCCAAAAGCCTATCCCTGTATTGAGATTGAGCGGGTAGAGAAGGAATAAAAAGAATGGCCGGAATGGGTGTTGAAGGTTAGCTATACTTAGCCGTAAACATTACCACGAAAGCACGTTCATGAAAGCACCCTGACATACTAAAAACCGTGGATATTACTCCACAGCGCTCTCAATGAGGCTATTAGTCTCGGTTACTACTGTGTCAGGTACGTTCTAAAAAAGAACTTCAATCAATCTTGTCTGAACATCCATTCAGACACCTTCCAAAGCATCAGCTTAGTTGCTCTTCTAGGAAGCACTCTCTTCACAACGTTAAAGAATTGAACCATTTGAGGAAAGACGTTAGAAGAAGTTAATGGCCAAATCGAAGAGCGTAGTGGCCCAGATGGTAAGATCACTCAAGAGGTCCCAATTTAAAATCCTGGCTGTAGTCAGCTTTCGGGTAACCATACTAACACATCTGTGGTGGTGACATAAAAGTCTTCTTCACTCAGCACCTACATAATGGGAAATGATATGCTTAAAGAATCCAGAAATATTCTGGTAGACACACAGGCCAAAAGCCTATCCCTGTATTGAGATTGAGCGGGTAGAGAAGGAATAAAAAGAATGGCCGGAATGGGTGTTGAAGGTTAGCTATACTTAGCCGTAAACATTACCACGAAAGCACGTTCATGAAAGCACCCTGACATACTAAAAACCGTGGATATTACTCCACAGCGCTCTCAATGAGGCTATTAGTCTCGGTTACTACTATGTCAGGTACGTTCTAAAAAAGAACTTCAATCAATCTTGTCTGAACATCCATTCAGACACCTTTCAAAGCATCAGCTTAGTTGCTCTTCTAGGAAGCACTCTCTTCACAACGTTACCACGAGGGGATACAAGGTGAACCTTTCTATACCTTTGAAGACACTAACTGATTAACCCCTGCATTCGTGGTAAATCCACATGCCAAGCCCAGAATAGCTTCTAGACATAAGACTAGAGCCTAACTCAGGTTTCGCCAACATATGACCAGTGGGTCGCTGAGTTCTCCAGTTTAGAAGTGCCATATGACAATAATGGTCACAAATATGCTTAAAAGTTTGACCACAACATTGGACGTTCCTTTATTGGTCAAACAGAGGTTGTTCTAGCTTGTAATCATAGCAGTATCAACATAGAACTCTGTAAACTCCGTTGTAATTGACTACAGCTAATACCAAGACAGTTCTGGACCTAAGAAGTCTTCAGGGAATGAATATTACTATCAAGGCTTTGTTCAAACAGGGTAGACGTCTTCTCACAGAGATCCATTTTTCTTTTTGAAGTCATGTTCAGTTCTGACAACCCTTTCAAAGTTAATGGCTTAAGTTTTAAGCCAAGTTAATTTGCTAAGCTCTATATTCTTTCCTTTACAGAAAAGGATAAAGTAAGAATGAAGAGATTAGTCAGTGCCTTCTCTTTAAATCTAGCCACTTCCAATCTTTGAATCTCGTTTGATACTACTTAAATTAACATCAAATTTGTCCGTGCCAATAAAATCGGATTGAATCACAGCCCGAAACGCACGATAATTTTCATTCTTTCGCGGCGGCGCTTGAAGGTGTTCGATAACCCGGATTATAACACGACACGCGACGACGCGGCGCTGTATAACACGTTGTATAACGGCTCGCACGGTCCTTTCGGCGATAGGATTAAGCAACTCATTATACAAACACATCGCGTGTCGATTTGCCAACGCCACAGCACACCACATCGACACAGTTTCGCAGGAACGCATGCGGTGCGCGCGCGTTCGCGGTTCGCACACTTCTTGCGCTAAGTAGGCTTACCTGCGGTGGGCACGCACACACACACACATGCTTATACAACTTAACAGAGTATAACAAGTGAAAGTGTGCGCCCAAAAATCGCCTACACCCACAGAGTGGCTGCGCACGAATAGGTCACGTCCGAAATTAATGAATCATAAATACCACGAAAACCGGCGAACCTTAATCATATAGGTTGGCTTGCACAAGCGCAATTTGCGTCGAGATGCTAAGTTTTGAGTAGGTTATGTTTGTTGGCTGTGAGCTTTGAGGCTCGCGCCAAATGAAAGACGGAAACGGATATCTTGACTCAATTCCGACGCGCCGCGCCGAGACCAACTTCCTTGCAACTGGCACGTTTGTAATGTGTTGCTGTGCGTCAGTGTGTATGTATGCTTGTACTCTCGACGGTTATTACATCTTGCATTACATGCTGGTATGTTACCGATCGTGCGCGTGCAATAACCGATTGCGTAATAGCCAACATCGGCCGGTGATGTAATCTTATCATAACACTCTTCGTGCCACGTCAGGATTTCTACGTCCTATATTATATATATATATATATATATATATATATATAGTATATAAGTATCTGTAATATCCTCAAAGATACGAATATTCCATTCAACATATTTTTTCTTCGAAATGTAGAAAATGGAGTAAGAACAGGTCGTTTGTTTGAAGTTCTGCAGGTTTCTAAATAAAACAGTAAATGGTAAGAAAAATGTAACCTAGCAATATTTGAACGTGTTTTGTTTGAACTCAAATGTATTAGTTGCATCACATTACCAGTTTGAATAACAGGGAAGGAACCCTAGGTATATCAAAATGACGAATTTCCATTGGAATGTTATTGGAGTGAAAACAAGTAATTAAGAACTCCGACGGCTCTTTATCTCTCAGATTCACATCACTAAAATATCGTTTGCAACAAGTGGTTCGTAAGAATCTACGGTCGGATTAACAATTGCCTCCTGGATCTTCTTTAACTCTGTTCCCGTTGAGGTATTTATGACGTAGTCAAACGTTGTAGCTGCCCAAGTTATTTCTCAATTCTGGATCTGTGTTTCCACCATTGCAAACCAAATTCTGGGATTTGTTGCCCAGAATGGTTGCAGTTTAACGCTAACAGCGGGAACTACATTTCTTCGAGTCGGTGTAGTTTCAGTTAGGTCTCTGGTTTCGAGACGGAGGCGGCGGAGGTGAAAGCTCGGGAACGCTTAGGATCGAATAAAACTGTTGGGCCAGGAAAGACAGAGAGAGAGAAACCGTACAGAAGACCATTGATTGTATCAGAATTAGCTATTTCCGTAGCTTAGGCGTAGCGCATCACCAATTACGCCACGGACCTAACCTAACGTAACGTAACCTAACCTAACATAACCTAATCTAACCTAATCTAACCTAATCTAACCTAATCTAACCTAATCTAACCTAATCTAACCTAACATAACTTAACATAATCTAATCTAATCTAACTTAACCTAACCTAACCTAACCTAACCTAACCTAACCTAACCTAACCTAACCTAACCTAACCTAACCTAACCT
>WSZQ02101054.1:0-10812 GCA_019419845.2 Weissflogia rhopalogaster
ATATAAAATCATTTTTTTCTGATTTACTATCCTAACATTTGTCAATATCAAGCAGTTGCTGACTCATTCTTTATAATCTATTCAAATTTTTTAAAACATGAGAAAAACCTGGAGCTTGGGGGAGATGTAACTGGCATATACATAGATAATAATACAATATATCATTTCTTAGACCAACAAACGTCAGAAGTTTTATTTTAATTATCATAAATAATTAGAATACACTGATATGTATAGATATATATAGAAGCATAAAAATCGGTTTTGCATAGTTCCTCAACTGTAGAATTATGTCCAACGTTATACTTGCTAGCTTCTCGTTGGTGCTTGTTTGTACCTCCGCCCATGGTGCAAATGGTAAGACCTTCTAGAAATATATGCTAATAAAATATTCTTAACAATCAAATGACATATAAATGACAAATCTTCTTTTTTGATAATTAGTGGAAAGCCCATGCAGGGGAGTGAATGAAGTATTTAATCCTTGCGGGTCCAACTGTCCACCAGGGCAAAATTTCTGCACTTTACAATGCGTCCCAAAATGCGAATGTGCTAATGGTTTTTTCAAAGTAGAAGAGCATAGCGAATGTATTCCTAAACCATCAGTTCTGTTACCACCTGATGTATGTGGTGACAATGAGGTAGCAATGGCCTGCGGTGTGGACCTCATCTGCGGTCCGAACAATTTATTGGCTAAACCATGTGAACCAGGTTGCTATTGCCAGATGGGGTACGTTCGTAACTCAGAGAAAAAATGCATTCCAATTGGAAACTGCTCGGAGTATAAGTGTACGCGTGGATCTGAATACACTTCCTGTGGAGGCTGTGAACAGAGGTGTAATGAGGAACGATCCGCTTGTGCAGCAGTGTGTATGAGTGGATGCTTCTGTCCATATGGTCTGTTCAGGAACGCGGATGGGGCTTGTGTACCCGAAGAAGAATGTTAAATTTCAATTGTTTTTTAGATATTGAATAAATCTATGCATGTACATTTGCCGATGTTTTAATGCATATTCTTATTTTTATAAAATATATAGAGTTAGGTTTCTGATAGGAGTACCAATGAAGTGTTCTGTCCTTTACAACAATTCTCAAAATGAGGGAAGAGTGGAATAAAATGGTGACGGCATTGATACAATAATTTTCTTGTGACAATTTTCGAACTGATTCTGAGTTAAGAATACTAAGAGGTGAAGACCTCACCTTTAGGGCTGAGGACTCTAAAGAAAAAAGCCTCTGAACCACAGTACTTCAAAAGGAGTACATTCCATAATTCTTAGATAGCCTAGTTTTACTCCGGATCATGCCCTTAATATAATTGAATGTGAAAACAGTTTTTACGGAGCCGTGATTAATAAAATATTCTTAACAATCAAATGACATATAAATGGCAAATCTTCTTTTTTGATAATTAGTGGAAAGCCAATGCAGGGGAGTGAATGCAGCATTCAATCCTTGCGGGTCCAACTGTCCACCAGGGCAAAATTTCTGCACTTTTCAATGCGTCCCAAAATGCGAATGTGCTAATGTTTTTTTCAAAGTAGAAGAGCATAGCGATTGTATTCCTAAACCATCAGTTCTGTTACCACCTGATGTATGTGGTGACAATGACGTAGCAATGGCCTGCGGTGTGGACATCATCTGCGGCCCAAACAATTAATTGGCTACACCATATGAATCAGGTTGCTATTGTCAGATGGGCTACGTTCGTAACTCAGAGAAAAAATGCATTCCTATAAGAAACTGCTCGGAGTATAAGTGCACGAGTGGATCTGAATACATGGGAAGAGTATAATATAATGGTGACGCCATTCATAGATATACTAGGAGGAGAAGACCTCACTTTTGGTAGCGAGAACTCTGAAGAAAAAAGCCTCAGAACCACGTTACTTCTAAAGGAGTACAATACTTCCATAATTCTTTGTTTTCACTTGTTTAAATTTCACTTGTCCTTATAGGAACATAATAAATCAGAGAACGGATATCATTTATGCGTTTTTAATAATTACCTCCATATGTTTGTTGAAATACAGAAGTATGTAAAATTGAAGTAACATGTCAATTTTGAAATCTATCAATATAAATTATGTGTCTGAATATTTATGATATAGCCTTAGTAAATAACTCAGAATGAAAAACTATTTACACGAAAAATAAAAATATCAATTCTGGAATGCTTTTCGCCAAACAATTCCCGACATTGCAAAACGAACATGTTTGCCAACTTATTTCCGTCTGATAAAACATTCCAAAGTTGTATATAAAAAGGCGACGTACTGTTAAATAGAAGTATAGAAGTAATTTGGTCCTATCCGCCTTCTACTGAACTACTACGAAAATGAAACAGCAAACTGTATTCCTATTGGCAGTTGTGTGCACTTTTGCACTATGGTCAATGACTGAGGCTCATCGTAAGTATTATAAGCAATTCTAAAAAAAACTATACAACAATTTTGACATGTTTAGATTGCGGTAAAAATGCATATGCCGACCCAGATGATGATACCCCAGGCCATATTTGCAGTAAGATAAATTTATAAATAATTTATACGTTTTTCGATTATTGACGAACTTAAATTAAATCCATGTTACGTTCTACTTTTATAGTTTGCCATGACCAAAACAAAGAATTCCGCAGCTGCAAAGAGTGCCCAAAAACATGTGACAGTCTTGATGAATCGGAAGAACCCTGTAACTTGAAATGCGAGGAAGATTGTTTCTGCAAGGCACCTCTAGTTCAAAATGCAAGTGGTGAATGCATACAGCAAGATCAGTGCTAAATCATAGGACGTCCAACACAAGCGCAAATTACGCTATAATCCATAATGATTTTCAAAATTTTGATTTATTTAGCTTTGAATCCAATTATGTTTGTAATTCAACATGAAATAAATATTCGCTGAGCATTATTTTTTTAGTAACCTTCTGGCGAGATTGTTAAACAATTTCGTAGATATTGATTCGAGCTAGAACTGTGCGTGATATTCAGTTTATCTATATAAAAACAAGTTTTTACGATATATTGAATACATATAACATATTATTAGTGAAGTTCAACCTAACAACTATCAACAATTAGTTCAATAGAGGTACAAGCATATAATCTAATTCTACGTGCAATTTCTTACTTGAAGTAATCAGTTCATCATCGATGATTTTTCATTTTATATATGAATACCTGGAACTTATGAGTAACATATCAGTAACATCGACCCATTGAATTCTTCAAAAAAGACTGTTTACAAGATGAAACAACAAACAGTATTATTACTAGGTGTTACCTGCATTTTTGTATTATCGACGGTTTTTGAGGCTGAAATTGCGAGTAAGTGAAACGAAGTGCTAAATACGTTATTATAGAACATTTTCCCCGGGTTTGGGCAAGTACAAACTCGCCTCTATTAACTTTAGGTCCGTTTATTTTCTTATACTTGAATGGACAATTTTATGAACTCTACATTCCAAAAAAATCTTCAAGATCGGATAAAGAATGAAGACAACCAAAGAGCTTGTAACAACATAGAAGACATTGTGAAACGGACCAAAAACCTAAAGCTCGAATGGAATGACCGCATAGAATGAATGGACGAAACAAGAATAGTCCGATATAAATCGTCATGTGGAAAAAGATCCCTTGGAAGACCTCGTAAGAGATGGAGTAACCACTTAAACTCTGACTGAAGTAGGATCAGGCAAATTGTCTAAACAAGAAGCAGAAGAAGAAGAAATGTAAAACTATCGACTATTGGGCAACAATAAAATTACGCAGGATGCTGAGCGAATGCATCTCGCGAACTACGACCAGATTAGCTCCATTGCTCTTCCCTTCTGCCTTTTAGGAGAGTAACCTTACGACATCCTTAGGTGGTGGCCGAAATATCCTCGGCCGACAAAAAGACTTTGTCAAGTATGTAATGTCGATTAAAAGTATAAAGTGATGGGTGGATAAAGTAAATCATAAAGCAGTTCAGATTCTAGAAAAATAATATTTTTTAAGCCATAATGTAATTTCAATAATTACAAAGTGAATTTCCAGTAGCGTTTTACTTTTTAATGGGCATTGGAATTTTCTACTATTCACTAGGATCGTATATCTTTAATTTTAAACACATTTGCCCTTCGCATTAACTACTTAGTTTCCTTTATGTTTAACATTGACTCATTAGTGTTTTGTTCGTGTTATTTTTGCACAATATATTTCAATATACAAGGGAAATAATATGAATGTGTTTATGACAGGTCTTTGTGTTTTTCCTCTTATCAAACGTACGTGATTGTTAAAAAGGCTGAGAGGGAATTAATAAACTGTGACGTGAAATTACATTCAATATTTTTCCATAAAATATTGCGCTTTTTCTTGCTGATAAGGCACGAATATTTCATTATATAAAGTCTAGATCGCACAAATATGCATATTCCAGCCATGAAGAGCCAAAAGGTTAGTTTAGTATTTCTGGCTCTTTCTGTAGCCTTATTCGCAATCAAAAGTGAAACGCGTAAGTTGAAATTGTATATATGATCAAATAAGGTATAAATAATATTAATATTTTCAGGATGTCCAGATTCATCGGATGATGGATCAAGTTATGTAAGTGTCGTATTTCATACCATCAACCCTATTCATAATCTTGTCTCTAGTCTTCATCCTCAGAAGAGGTTAAGCCACCACAATGTAAGGACCCCAATCAGGTTTGGTCGGATTGTGCCTCTGTGAGCCCACGCACTTGTGCGAACTGGCAGGACAACTTTAGATGCTTAGCCTGCAAACCCGGCTGTGAGTGTAAGGGAAATTTGGTCCTAAATGATAAGAACCGCTGCGTTCCTATTTCGCAATGCCCCGAACCTGGTAAGTGATTTAGTCGATATATACATCCTAAAACAAAAAGAAAAACACTCTCGATACATCATCGTCTCTACTGATTACTTCCGGTTAATCACCAAGGATAGTATGCTATGAGACGTTGTCAGGCGTTGGGGATAAAAAAAATGTGCGTACCAATTTGTCGCAGGTTGCTTTTACCGCAGGAGCTTGAAGAGTCGCGTCTTAATTGCGTCGATCCCTCAAGCTGTCCTGCGCCAGATAATTGCCGCATTTTTAACTCCTCTCAGCTCATCATAACGGTAGCTTGGCGTTATACGTTCTATCTCTTAGATACGTAATATCCGGGCAATTTTCATTTTACTTTATTAATTTTGATATTAAATAATTGCACAGTTATACTTTTCCTCTGCACGTTGAAAGCTCGTAGTGATTTTTTTTCTCAAGTATAATACTGAGATCCAGTATAGTTTTAGTAAAAATCAAGGTTGGGAAGAATTTTGTTACTAAGTTGTTTTTCTTAATTAATTTCAGTGTGCAAAGATAAGAACAGATATTTCACAGAGTGTGGCACAGCATGTCCCAGAAGTTGTAAAAATTATTGGCGTTCGGATGAAGTATGTACCGAACAGTGCGTTGAGGGTTGCTTCTGTAATCCAGGATTAGTCGAGGATGGTAATGGTAATTGTGTGGAACCCAGTACTTGTCCTCCACCAGGTATCCATGTTTCATTTGCACCTGACATTATTTTAACGAATTATATTCTTTCTAGTCTGTGACGATGAAAATCGGGAATTCCAGTCATGTGGTAGTGCATGCCCAGCTAAATGTCCAAACATCAGTAATCCGAGGGGAGTGTGCACTGCACAATGTGTAAGTGGTTGTTTCTGCAAGTCACCTTTAGTGGAAGATGCAAATGGAAAATGTATTCAACCTACTGACTGCCCTAGTAAGTCTTTACTTACCTCTTTTGACGAAACTTAAAAGTTATATTTTAGAGAAATGTTCAGATCCGAATAAAATTTATCAGGAGTGTGGCACTGCATGCCCACGAAGTTGTGATAATCTGTTAATTAACTATCTATGTATTGATTTGTGTGTACCGGGATGTTTCTGCAAGGACGGTTTGGTCCTCGACAATAATGAAAAATGCATACCACCTTCAGAGTGCAATTGTAAATACTTTGAATTTTCTTTAGATCAACCCTCATTTCCAAATGTTTATAGCATGCAAAGATCCTAATAAAGAATACAAGGAGTGCGGATCGGCTTGCCCTAAAACTTGTACCAACTGGCGTGATTATGAAACGTTACCATGCACAAAACAATGTGTTCAAGGGTGCTTCTGCAAGGATGGCTTTGTGGATGACGGAAACGGAAATTGCGTGACAACTGAACAATGTTCACCTTTTGGTATTAATACTCTTTTACCGTTTTTATGATGTAAACTAGTTTTTGATTTTAGAATGTAAAGACCCAAATCGGGTATATATGGAATGTGGGTCATTATGTCCAGATGACTGTACAAATATCAACCAACCAGATAGGGTTTGTCCCGCTATGTGCTTAAGTAAATGCTTCTGTAGGTATCCGTTAGTTGAAGACGGAAAGGGAAATTGTATCGAACGAACGGAATGCCCCAATAAAAGTAAGTTTCTTTTAACAACTGTAAATTTTAATTTAGAGTTATTTCTTAATTTCATTGAAAAGCTTGCAAGGATCCAAACCAGTATTATTCTGACTGCACTTCCTTGTGTGAACCTACTTGCACAAATCGTTGCGATCCCCCATTTTGTCCAGCATTATGTAGGGAAGGATGTAAATGCCTACCTGGTTTGATTGGAGATGGGTATGGTAATTGTATTTATCCCGACGACTGTCCAAAAGGTTTTATATACTTTTTTAAATTTTATACTTTTTACTAATGTTTTTTATACTAGATGCATGTGAATGCCCTGGAAATGCTGAATATACTTGGGGTACTTGCGATGGTTCATGTGACAATCCAGATCCCATATGTGCACAATCCATTACCCAACAATGTTTCTGTCGTTCGGGAGAAGTAAGAGATAGTAATCAAGTATGTATTCCAAAGAAGAAATGTCCAAAGTAGATTCTGAATCAGAGGATTATAAATCTAACTATGAATAGTATGTAGGTAATATATAGGTAATGAAATAAAATGTATCTGTTACCAGGTACCAAGTTATTATAATAAAAATATTACATGAAATACCTAAAAAAAGTATCTTAATATCTTCATTTATTTCTTACAATTATTACTTATTAGTTTTTTTTTTTGCTTTAAAGTCTATATATTTTCTGAGCAATGCATTTATTGCAAAAGTACGCAATATTCTTCACATCATTGGTAAATTCATGTCTAATCCATAAAATCCTTAATTATAAACTCAACAATTTCGGTTTTCTCGTAGTCTTTCTCATAGGATGGATCTGTTGCCTTCTGCACCCACTTCGAATGTAAGGCAAATTTCTTTAGTCATTGTTTTAATCTTAGAGTTGACAGGAATATAGAAACTATATAGAAACCATTTTACATAAACTAAAAGCATTATATCTTACGTGATTGTTAGTTACGAATACGTACAGCGCAATGGCCAAATTTTGAAAATTGTTTTTGGGCAAATGGCTCAAATCGGGATAAAATCTTGTTAACACATATTATTTCTATATAGGTACCGCACGTACAAAAAAATTTATTCGATTTGGTGTTGGACAATTGGAACACTCTCCTAGTTAATTATTTATCTACGTATTGTTTTTGTAATAAAATGAAATGAGATAATCGCCTAGTACCAATTTATTAAAATGAAAACATTACATGAAATGCATAGTAAAATTATCTTATTTTCACCATTTACTTCATACACTTATTGCTTGTTAGAATTTTTGCCTTGAAGTTCATATATTTTCTGAGCAATGCATTTATTGCACAAGAACGCAGCTTCGTTAACATTCTTAGTCAAATCCATACAATCCTTTACTATAAACTCAACATCTTCGGCTTTATAATACTCTGCTAAGTATTTTTTGATTTTGTCGTAGAGAATCCTGCCTCCGTTCTCCTGCACTCCCTGCTTCTTAAACGCGCAACTTAGAAAATCTTTCTCGTAGGTTGGATCTGTTGCCTTTTGTAAATCCTTCGAGTCTAATCCAACTTCCTTCAGACATTGCTTTAATCCCTCAGTTGACAGAAATGCCTAAATAGGAACAATTTTACCTAAACTGTGAACATGTACCAAATGAATTAAAACTTACATGATTGCTAGTTACTAATGCGCATAGAGTAATGGCCAGTACAAAGTCAAGGCGAGCCATGATAAACTTGCTGAGAAGACAGTTCATGAACAACTAATAATATTTAGCGATGCGGTTTATGTTTATTTACGTCTATATCTCAACCATTCCACGGAGATGTAAAAAACAGTGAAGGTCAAATAAGGTGATAGATTAATGTTGATTCTGCTGGTATGAGTTCATTGGGTATTCCCATATGTGTGTAAAATACTGAATGTTATAAAATTAGACAAAAGCCTGATAAAATAAAATTAAATTAAAAATGCATGGAAACTTTTAGCGCACTCTGTATACTTCCACAGATTGGATTAAGCTACAGATAACTCGGTTTATCTTGCTGCACCCGGGGATGCAGTAATGCTTACGCTGGGAGTAAATGCAGACGAGTTGGTGAGTTTGCTTAATAAAGTTATGCGTTTAGCAGCGCGTTAGTTTTAGGTGTTGGCGGGCAAGAAACCTACATGATTTATGAGTTTAATACCAGCACTTTGTGTCGCATTAGTGAGCCTTGTTAGGGGAATAGAGTACGTTTGAACATTCGTCTCTAAGACGCCAATGGAGGAAAGATTAAACATTGTTTTCAACCTTTGTTAATCGTCAATTAAATATCTACATTAGTATATTTACATATATTAGAATAGTTATATTTACCTAACGCGCAAAAAAATCACATTCAAACAATTTAACGATATTACACTAACATACACATGAAAAGTACATGCCTGTATTATAACATTAATGTCAACGAGTACAATGTGCTATTTAAACATGTTTTCTTTATCATCTTGCAACAATGTGTCAATTAAGTATCAGTTCAACATATACGAGGGAATGTTGTGCCTTATTTAAAGTATTTAAAGTAAACATTGCCATTTTATTTCGTTGCACTCACTATACCAAAAAATTAATTCCTGTATATTGCTAAACGTGGAGTGAATAATTAAACCTTATCGCGATAATTGCCCGTTATTCGCAGAAAAATGAAAACCTGCATATTGCGCAATCCTCCATGCAAGTAGGTAGTGCTTGGCCTAAATGTTTTTGCATATAAATACTAAAAAACTCCGGACAATGGTCAGAACTAAAATAGCATAACCAACTGTGCAACATGAATTCTATAAATATTTTTACATTTTCCTTTTTCTTCATCGCTGCATTTGCATGCCCGCAGCAGGAAATTTCCGACGGTAAAATTTCCTATTGTAAAGTGGCTCATGCGAAATTCATTTTAAAGCTCATTTCATTACATTTATAAACTGTAATTGAATAACTTGTATATTTCTATTTTTTTGTTTTAATCTAGAAACTTCTCAACATTCGCACGAATGCCATGATGAATTTCGCGAATTTATTTCATGCCAATCTACTAGCTGCATAAAAACTTGTGCTAATCCTAATCCGATTCAATGCACTTTGGACTGTTCACATGGATGCTTTTGTCGGGATGGTTATGTTCTGGATGAGTCAACCCAATCCTGTGTCAGAGTGGATCAATGTTCAAGTAAATATACTCCATTATACCCTAGATCTCTTTATATTATTCCATGTCTCCCGACGCCGTCGCGACGTCACACTCAATGTAATTTAGTCCACTAGCTGATAAAATTTAACCCACTAGTTTCCATCATTCCATCAGCTTGTAGATGAAATGATCCAGCGAGCAGGATGTAACATCCACTCTAGCAATTTGTTTGTCTTTCCACTTTCCCCTCGTCATAAATTCAACAGAAGCGTTTTCTGCCAGGACTGCGTGCAGAAAAGGCGCTTGGGCAAAGTTGGACCGCGCGTTCCTCGCGTCTCATATTTTTCCAAGCATATAGAGCAGTCCGTCTTATAAATGCGCGCATTTGCATGAGAATTTATGCGGCGGACGCAATGCCTCTAACTCAGGGTGAAATTTCAGCATTGTGCCGCGAGAATGAAGAATACCGGGAGTGCCGGCTCTGTGAGCCGACGTGCCGTGACGATGCGCCCGCCTGTCGGAAGGAGTGCGCCGCCGAGGGGCGCGGAAGTTGCGTCTGCAAAGAAGGATTCGTGCGCAGCCACGCGGGAGTCTGCATTCTCCCGGACCAGTGTTAATTAATGCTAACGCGGCCACGCACAACGCGCACAGCTCCACGGCCCACAGCGTGGGTGGGTAGCGCTGCTTTCATAAATTAGACATTCAGGCAGCGCTGTAATAACTGCCAAATTGAAGAAAAACAACTCTAAGCTGAAATTAATTACTCTTTTTTGCTTTTCATAAACATAGATTTATCTTTTACTTATTTCTAACTTTTCATTAGGGTTTATTTAATTTTTAAAGGCTTTTCTGCTTTATTATTTTTGTAATTAAAAATGATTTTGTATTGTTAACACTAAATAAATATTTTCGAAATACGCATCGGAAAAATGTGCGTCATTTGCTTCGGTTACCTTCGAGTGTGCGGTACAATAACGTATCCTCATTAATGTACATGCATCTCTGCTGTAAAGACACCGAAATATAGGAATTTCCCAATCAAGGAGAGGAGCTTTACCTAGCTTTATTCTGTGAACAAAACCCTGGAAAATAGAGTCGGAGTCACAGTTATCATTGTTTCTTTGGCGAGATCTTGTCGTCGGTTACAATTCTTAACGTTTAGGTGTTCGGCATGACTAGCGAAGAGGTTTCCAGCCTGAGACTACACGCAGGG
>WSZQ02101065.1:0-10810 GCA_019419845.2 Weissflogia rhopalogaster
AGGTATAGAAAAGTAGTTGAAGAAATGTAAATACTAAATCTAAAGCATGCCAAAATGTGGCGGGAAACGCCACAGTATTTTGCTTGTAGTTGAGTAGCGTTATGTCTCGATACTGTGCCATTTGTGACTGTCTCCTTGTTTATGAATTGGTGTGCATCGTTGCTCGGTGTTTTTCTATTCTTTATTTTAGTTATTATTTCCTCTATTTCCTAAATCAGGCTCTGCCTAGCTTCCAGTGTTTAGACCTTACCGTTATGTCCCTATTACCCTTCATTATACCAGCAAAGTAGAATGAATAAATGTGACAATAATGGATATGTGACTATTTAATAAATTATTTGAATCAAACTCAGTATGTTGTGGAAAATGTTCCTCCAATTTGATTTTTTTTTCAAAGCTTAACGATCTAAACGATCTGGTAATTTACGAAATATGTTTAATATTTTAGTCTTGCCATCCAGTGAATGAATCCATTTTGAATCTTCATTTGGTCCCACATTCTCATGATGACGTTGGATGGTTGAAAACAGTTGATCAATATTTTTATGGATGTGAGTAATAAACATAATTGCAACTGACAGATAATTGCACAATAATATTTGATGTATACAGATAAAACCCAATATCAATATGCTGGTGTACAGTATATTATTGGGTCAGTTGTCCAATCTTTACAAATGAATCCAGATAGAAGGTGAGAAATGTCATTGGAGATTGAAGACCCTATTTGATTTGAATACCATACTGCAATACTCTACATTTAATTAGGTTTATCCAAGTAGAGACGGCGTTCTTTTGGCAATGGTGGAAACAACAAAGCGAGAGTACACGTGAAACTGTCAGACAATTGGTAAATGCTGGACGCCTGGAGATCATCAATGGGGCATGGAGTATGAATGATGAAGCCGCTGCTCACTATCACTCCATTATTGACCAATTTACATGGGGATTGCGGTATAGCAATTATATTAAACTAAAATAGATTTGTGGGCTAGTTCTTATTGTTGATAGGTTGATAAAGTGTTAAGCGATAACGATAACGACGACCCGCAATACTGTATATTTATCACGTCGGGGTCACCAATTTGTGGGCTTATAGTTATCGTTAGGTTGGTAATTAATAACGCGTTTTTTAAATATCAAAAATCAGTTTTTATTTTTGTACACACAAAGTATGAATGCAGATCTGAGACCAGCGCACGACAGTTTGCAAGTTGTTGACACGAAGAAGGTCGGTGAAAGAGTGCCGAGGTTGAGAGAAGTATATAAATTAGATGATGCTCGTAGAAGATGATCTAGGCGGGTTTGTAAGAGTCAGTGGATTCTTATTGACCGGAGTGACTTAGCCATTTCGGAAGGGTGAGGCCCCCTCCGAGAAGGTGTGACATAATGCTACTAGGAATGGAGGGAAAAGTCACTAGGAATATCTGCAGACATACAGCTATAAAGTATGATGGGTGTTGCGAACAGCAACTTTTTACAAAATCAGACTCGTGAACTACCAGTTCGTAGAGATTGATACGCACCACAAATGAGATCAGGTGGGACTGCTTTTTATTTTACGAATCTGTTATAAAGTAAACTATCACGAAAAATATACGACAAACGATCGCTGTCGACTAGATTTTGAATATGTATACATAGCGACGTAAGCTACGGTGTTCACAACACTCCCACTTAAGATACTCCGAAAGCCATAATAGGAGCATCTTAAAAAATTATAAACACCTTAGATTAAAATTTCAAGCCTTCTCGATATGATCGTCACACTGCAATGCATATATGTTTCGCACTGGTCTTGTCAATTCTTCCTTGCCAGTGTCAACTGTGAAAATCCTAACGACACCATCGGTTCCATGAATTCTTCCTAATTGCCATTTAGCTCGGGGTTGATTTTCGCCAATAAGAACGAATTCCCCCTTACGAAACTGGCGACAAACCTGCTTGGGCTGACGCAATCGTAATTACCCTAAATATTCTCGTCGAAATCTCTCACGGAGAGCCTCTCGAATAGTCTATTTGTATCTAGCTCGACATCCCAGAAACTTACTCTCAGAGAGATCACAATCCGGTGTAAAATTCGATACCGGACTAAACAGGAATTTATTAGAGGTCCAAACATCCATGTTCCGAGGATCTTCCGAGACATCTATTAGTGGGCGATTGTTTAATGTAGCCTCACAATTGTATACGACAATAACCGCTTCAACATTCCAATCAGCCTTTCCCAAAAACCACCACACCATGACGCGATTGGCGGATTGATGTGCCACTCGATGTATTCAGCAACTGCACATTTTTGCACACTGTCCCAAACCAGTTTCTTAAATAAGTTTGCAACGCCTTTAAAATGTCTGCCATTATCACTATAGATTCTCTCTCTTCGAGCAATAAAACGACGCAACACCTGAATAAAACCTACACTATTCAACGAGCTGGTTAATTCTTAGTGCAATGCACGATAAACTGCACAGGTGAAAATACATATATAGCACTTTCCACCTTTCCTGATCGAAATCAATCCCGACAATTCCAAAAGGCATACATCTCGAACGCAATTTTTGGATAATGGCTCAATCTGCGTGATGAATGGCAGACAAGAATATCGTTTACAGGGCATACAAGAGTTGATTGCACTCCTTACTGTACGTCGCCCACCGATGACCCAGAACCATTCTCGCAATGCTGCCAAAAGACCAGACGTTCCAATGTGCATGTTCTTAACGTGCAGCTCCATCAACATCCTCTCAGTGATAATGTTTTTCCGTGGTAACACGATAGGGAAACGAAAATTGTTGGAATCTATACGATTACTGATTCGGGATTTCAATCGAATCAGCCCATATTCATCTTTAAAAGGTGCCAGAGAGTCGTCTGCTAATCCATCAAAAGCGTCCTTCCGTACTTTGAGCCAGACCAGACGCTCTGCAACCTCCAACTCAAAAATTGATAAATGACCAAACTTTATCTGTTTGGGAAACTTGCAATTATGAACAAATCGCAGAATCCATCCTGCCATACGCACACATCACATTCACATTCAAACTGCACTTGGTCCTCTTGTGCAATAGGTCAGTCTTCTTTCTGCGCATATAACCACTCTGGACCCTCCCATCATTTCGACTCGATGAGAGCTTTCATCACAGAACATCTACGAGAAGGTCTATCTGCAGGATTCAGAACACCCCGCACATGCCTGCACTTTGTAAATTCCGTCAAATCCCTTATCTCTCGGACTCTATTTCCGACGAACGGCGCCCACAAGTCGCTGCGTTGAATCCAAGTCAACACGGTGGTAGAGTCTGTCCAATAGTAGGAATCCATGGGTAACTCAACTCTTTTCAACGATCTTGAATAAGCGACCTCCAATCGTAGCAGACATCAATTCTAGTTTTGGTATCGATAGCTTTTGCAACGGTGACACTCTTGACTTAGCCATCAGATACCGTACAGAGACATAGTCGACTGTCTGAATTCTCAGAAATATTACTGCAGCATATGCCACTGCATTAAGATCACAGAAGACATGTATAGAGTATCTTACATTACTTGATTTTTGCACCCACCGCTGTAGACTAAACTTTTGCAAGCCTCTCAATTGATGTCGCCATTCCTCGAATCTTCTAGAGGAGTGTCCCATGTTCTTATCTTTCCATAACTGTTGCAAAATTAACGTTGGCGCAAGTGTTATAGACGCAACAAAGCCCAACGGATCAAAGACCTTCTGTGCAGTTGCAAGGATTACTCTCTTAGTGACATAATCACTAGTTGACCATACGTTGTTCAGGTTGAGAGATAAGGACACACGAGACCAAGTACTGGAGTTTCCTCGTTGTCACCCTTTTCACCAGTAAATACCCATTCACGGAGACCAAAGCACCCTTCAGACATAGCGGTTCGAGCTTCAACCTCAAACAATTTTGTGGTCTTTCTATCTTCTTTCACTACGAGGTAATGAGGTAAATAATGCAAATTTCCACTAATAGTCGGTGACACAACTTCTGTGATACCTTCCGACATCCATTCTGCGAATACATCGCCATAAACATTCACTAGATTCAACTTCTTCAGTTTACGGAAAGTAGAAAGTTATCTTTAATCGGCGATGGATCTATTAGATAGTAATGGAGCAGCTAACCATGGAAGACTGATTTCGTATCTGCCGTTAGAGTCAACTCCCACCGTCTCTAGAAACATGTTCTCAACCGCTGCTGCATCCTTAGCTTTGGTCACTTGTTGCACTGGATCTTCTATGCCAAGAATATCTAGCTCCCATAAACTCTTGATTGACATCCCAATTGAAATATGTAGAAACTACAGCTTGAATAGCATCTCGGTGCTTGATGTCTGCCACTTTACCCATCAACGTCCATCCTAGCTTTGTGCCCAAAGCAACCAGACCACCTCATTTCAATTCGTAACGTTCCGCAGTGAGCAGTTTACCTATAACATCTGCACCCAGTAGAACATTAACAGGGGAGGAATTTCCGACATCAGACAACATAATTGCTGCTGATTCCAACTCTTTCACCCACCCCCATGTTGCACGTTTGATAGATCGTTGGTAATACGCGGCTGACTCAAAACCTGAATTCGATAGACATGACTTCCATATATCAATGGTAACCAATAAACACTGTGTGATTGACTCTTCGTGACTTTGCCTCCAAATAGCGCGTTGGAAAACTCTTCGGAACAACCTTTTTACAAATTCAATGATTCGGCAAAACTGGCCAAAATATATGACCGATATGATCTAGTGTCGAACAACACCCGAACTAGCTTCGTGAATTTCCCAACTCCAGCAGTTACCCGAACCGATTGAAAGTATACTCCATGCGTAGTAGCGTTACCCAACTGCTGAGCATTCCCTTTTACTTCAACGACAGTATCACACAAGAGCGAATGGTGTGACTTGCTGCAAGTGTCACATCTGAATTGCACCCGCCATCTGACTTTCATATGCCATGGTCGTAGACAATGGAAGCAAAGAATATTATCGCGTATCTTCTCGCGCCGTGCTTCATTGGACAGATCCCCCGCAGAATGACACAAATGAGGCTTGTGCTGCCCTGAACAGAATATGCATATACACACACGTTCAGAATCATTCAGTAGTGCGGCTGCTGACGACATTAACGGAGTAGGCCGACTGTCTTGCATTTTCAATCGACCTCTTACATCCTTCGAGGTCCCACCCAATGATCCCCTTTACCCAAGTCGATGCAATTCTTCATTAGACTCTGCTTTTAGGAATTTCATGAGCAAGTCAAGTCTAGTATTAAGAACCTCATGCGCGTCTTCCCCATCCAGATTAGATATTGACAAATGTTGTGGTATGCGTTGCCAGAATTCCAACAAATGCAGAGGGAGACAAGTCTCAATCATCGGATACAAGATGGGCCCATACCTATCAGCAGTGATATGTAGGGTAGCTAAAGTAGCCATCTCACCCCGTATTGAATCATACAAATGAGTCACAGTTTGGGAACCCTGATTCAGGAACATCCACAACATATCCATCAATTTTCTGATGTGAATTTCAATTTGTCTGTCAATACGTCCGAACCCTGCACATAGTGCTTCCACAGCCAACGGTTAACCCCACTTGGTTGATATTGCCTGATCATTTGGTCAGCTTCACTTTTTGGATCGCTTGGAGTAGATAATAGAATTTGTCTTCCGCACTCAAGTCAGGTGCATCATGGATTAGCGCAAATCTTCCCCCGAAACGGAACCAAATCTTCACACTCTCCAGAAAAATGCGCCCACTCCGTTGTCTTCAGCTTCGGGCGACTGACCATCCCCTTAGGCGAAGTTACGTTGTCCTAGGCGTTAAAAAAAGGATTCGAACTCGTAGACGGGTCAGCAACAACTTCTGTATTAGGGCCGTTTGATGCTAATTTCATCAACCGCTTGACTGCACCCTTCATGTCTGTGAGCTTTGATAAGTGCTCATCTCGAAACAAATGCTGTTCCTTAATCATTTCATCAGTGGACTTTTCGTCCCTCAGCAATTCCTGAATAGTTCTCTCTGTCACCTCGTTGAAGTGTTCATCGCAGCAGATTTGCTTAGCAATACATTGAGACTCTCCTCAATGTCCTCTACCCTTTCAATGACATCTTCATCACGTAAGAGAACCAGTAATTCATCATACTGCTGCTCTCGCGGTCTCATCTCGAAACAACTTAATTCTGAAGTAAACCAATGACACTCCCGTAGTCTCAACACGGAATCCTCTGATTATTGTGGGCCTCAAAAAACTCTATCTCAAGTCCTGTCACGGTCGCCACTTGTTGCGAACAGTAACTTTTTACAAAATCAGACTCGCGAACTACCAGTCCGTAGAGTACGCACCACAAATGAGGTCAGGTCGGACTGCTTTTTATTTTACGAATCTGTTATAAAGTAAAATATCACCAAAAATATAGGACAAACGATCGCAGTCGGCTAGATTTTGGATATGTACCCATAGCGACGTAAGCTACGGTGTTCACAACAATGGGTTTGATAAGGGACACGATTTTAGAATTAGCAAGGACGAGCTAATTCACAGGATGAGTTAAAGTTACAGTTGAAACATGATAGAAAATAGATGCATACACAGGAAGAAATTGAAATGAATAGTCTCATAAAATAGATAAACAGTAACTGTGAAAAATAGGCCAAGAAGAAATCTAATATTAAGTTATTTGCTCTGTTCTTGCCAAAAAATCAATCTCAATAAGTATTAGAGACTGGATTGCTTACAGATTAAACAAACCTTCAATAAGGACACATCCTGCGGAGTCATTAACCACGTTTTCACTTGATAACCGTGTAATATCCATAAACTATGCTCTTGTCTATCTATGTATGATCGTGAAATAACAGCAAAATTTTGGCAAAAGCCAAAAATTGATTTTTTAATTTACCGACCATCGACTACTACGGTCATTAACGCTATTAAATTTTTTTTAATGTAATTACTCACATTAGAAACTTATGCTATTGATGAGAAGAATTCCTTTTTGCTTTACATCCTTTTTACATTTACGAAATCGAACGTGGGACCTTGTTAATCACAATTTATTACACAAAGAACTCAATTTTGATGTTTCAATTGACTATCCAAGTCCATAAATCTATCGAATAAATATATTCAAGGCTACTTACTCCTTCTAGAATAATCAATGACACCTTGGGTGAATGTGGTCGGCCAAAGATTGGTTGGCAGATTGATCCATTTGGTCACAGTCGTGAAATGGCGTCCATATTTTCTCAATTGGGATACGATGGTTTATTTTTTGCTCGATTAGATTACCGTGATAGTGCCTTACGTCACAAAACACAGAACCTGGAAACAATGTGGCAGGGTAGTCCGAGTCTAGGTAACAACACTCCTTATAGGTTATATGCTCCTTATAACTAATTCTTTATTGGATTTAGGAGCAAAGTCAAATCTGTTCACTGGAGTTATATATGACTTTTATTCAACTCCGGCTTACTTCTGTTGGGATATGCTATGTTCGGACGAACCCATCAACGATGATCCGGAGAGCCCTGGATTCAATCAGGACAGAATTGTAAGAAATTCATAAAGTGTATGAACTTTAATGCAAATCTCTTTTCCTGAAATAGGTTCAACGATTTGCTGATTATGCTCTCGAAGGTGCCAAATATTATGCAACAAATCATTTGCTGATTACAATGGGTGGGGATTTTACCTATCAGGCTGCGGAAATGTTTTATATTAATATGGATCGACTTATCGCGTAAGAATAACTGCATACTTTATAACAGATAGAATTATTCATTATATTATAATTTATACAAAATTACTGAATGCCCCTTTTTGATTAACTAATAGGGGTACTTCAATAATTTTCTTAATAATTTAAAGGCTTTCAGTTCAAGTTTAGTTCGAATGTATGGAAGATGGAGTATGTATGATAGGTGGGTGCATGTAGAGATTAGGCGTGCATGGGGGAGATTAAAATAGAAATGGGGTAAGTTGTGGCTGGGGAACGGGATAGAGTCAGTGAGAATGTGGGACGTGGGCGAGAATCCCATATTAAAGTATGAATTGGAAATAAATGGGATGGGCGAATGGGTATTGGTGCGGGAACCTGATGGGGTTGGAGTGAACAACTCAGGTTGTGGTTCTTCAGAAATCAGAGAGGCTCAGTATAAAATGAGAGACATTGCCGAGAATGGTGAGATATGAAGAGAGTTTGGTATACATGAAAAATGGGTCTTTTTTTCAATTAATCCTGGGCGGTCAAAGCCACTAGCACTGTGACTAGCTTTGATCTATTGTGTATGGACCAATACTATGGGTCAATAACGGAGATAACCTTAGAAAAGGCTAAGTGGTCCAAGACCTCGGCTTGATCTGTCAGTAGGCTAACAAGTAGCCTAATATCGCTTTTCTTCAGCTTTATAATTTCTTGGGCTTTATTGTGTGATACATCTGGCAGCCTCTTGGCCTGCCTAGGACCCTCTTTGTCCCTCCAGGCGGTCTCGTGACTAGCACGATGCCAATTCTTGATCCATTCCTTCACTGTGGACCTTGATAATCCACAGGATGGTTCAGGGCCATGGATGGTGGTTTCCGCTACCTTGGTTAGCATATCCGTCTTAGGTATTGCCTGCAATACCTTGGTGCGCAGGCACCCACTGTGTTGTGAGTTTATTGCCTCGTCCCAATTTCTTGAGAACATTTTTGCAGTTCCAAGTTACCCTTGACTGCTCATCACAAAGAGCCGTTAGTGCCGCTTCACAGTCTGTCATGATATAGATCTGTTTACCCTTGTAGAGCTTATTAAGGAACTACTGGGCACATGCCTCTATAGTCTTGATTTCTGCTTGAGTTGTGGAGGGGGCTTTACCAAGGGCAATGTATCATTTAAATATTATTCCTGTCAGGCGCGGTTTAATCGCCACTGTAAAGCCACAGTTGAAGTCGTATACCTGGGTTATATTGTCCATCGGACAACCGATGTACGGGAAGCTAGCCCTGCTCAGCATCTCGGAGTACCCTTTACTGGGAGTTGATAGTCCCATTCTCAGGGCACTCCTGATGGCTGCGCCTTCAATGGCGACTGGCAGGGGCGGAATGGCTAATAGCGCTGTTAATGCAGCAGTAGGGGTCGTGTATGAAGGCACCGTAATTCCAAGGCAGACAAACCTTTGGAGCCTTTGCTGCTTCCGTGCCGTTGCCTTTTCCTTCGTCTTCCGCCATATTACGCTGGTATATGTAATAATTGGAGCTACCGCTATGACATACAACCAGTATATCATTCGCGGTGGTTGCAGTAGCCTTCTGGAGTGTCTTCTCAATGTGGTTAGACCAGTTAAGCTTGGCATCCAGGGTAACGCCTAGATTCTTAACTTTCCTGGAGTACTCTATCGTCTCCCCTTTCAGGAGGACGTAGGTCCGTTTTCCTTTTCCGTGTAAAAGGGACGATAAATGTTTCTGCCGGTTTGATGTTAAACCATTCTCTTTAGCACCATTTGTAGAGCTTGTTTAAAGCCCTCTGAATGAGGAAAGATAGCGTGGTATCATATTACCCTTTTATGATGATGGCTACGTCATCTGCATAGCCAATTGTCTTATAACCTGCCTTCGACAAGGTATCTAGCAGGTCGTCAACCGCCAAACACCATAGAAGAGGTGAGAGAATACCCCGTTGAGGGCACCCCCTGTCAGTGATGGTGGATGCTCGTATTCCCTGCAGATCGGCAGTGATTTGTCTACCATTGAGCATAGACTCGATCCAGTTGCTGGTATACTCGTCTATGCCTTTCTCAGTGCAGGCCCTTTGTGTTGTGTTGTCAAACGCTCCTTCGATGTCAGCGAAAATACACACTGCTGTTTCCTTCGCCTCGAGAGACCTTTCTATGTCGGACACAAGGAGAAATAGGGCATCTTCGGTGCATTTGCCCGGCTGGTAAGCAAATTGTAGAGAGTTGAATGGACTTTCTTTCAGGTATATCTGCCTGTCACTAAAAATGTCTTCTATACATCGACTTTGAAATGTGATTCTTTCACAATTAAAATCTCGCTTGTATCTTAAACACTTCAACCTCATTTCACCGAATCGATTGTAGTGCCTCCTGCCATCCGCATTTGGCAAAAGTACATATGCAGAGGATTTGCATACTGTACAACTATTTCTAGTGATTCTCCTTGTGGCGTTGGATGTATTGTCACGGGTCGAGGTTTTGGGGTTCATCTTTGTAACTTACTATACCAATATTACCAATATTATCAGCTTAAGCTACCGTGACTAAACCGAGATAATAAAAGAATTTGAACTTACCACTTGATCTACGACGCTGACGTACGAGGACGTATGGAACTTGCACCGATTGACATGATAGCTTTCGGGCTGTTGGACTCTGGTTGTTTGTTGTTGGTTGAAACCTAAATGGCTGGGCACTAACTCAGGAACGACTCGGATTTGTAGATTTCACAAGGTTGATTTATTACATTATTAACTTAATACAGAAAGAGCGCGACGCGTACAGGAAGCCCTCGGAGAGAGTTCTCGAGACCGTTCTCTGACTGAGTTCTTCCTAGCACTCCCCGGGTTTGATCTTATATACTAGAAAACCGTCCCCTGGAGTTTAGTTATGTCCCGGCGTTTTCCTAAGCACGGGACCACTGAGTAAGACGCACGTACATGCGCTATGCGTTGGCCTCTGCAGCTTCGAAGTTCGTCATCGTAGTGGATGACTTGTTCGCTATCGAAGTGTTTACTCAGCTTTGGTCACCCCATGGAAAGTTAATGTTTCCTATCGTCTGCGGTGGTCTAAAGACCTTCT
>WSZQ02101076.1:0-10809 GCA_019419845.2 Weissflogia rhopalogaster
CGTGAACTCCTGATTGCGCGGTAAAAACGCGAATGAAGGTTGGGCGATTCGCTTGCAACGGTCCCCGGAAAAAAACCCATATGCATAAAAAGTTCAGTACCATCAGAGTAGCGAGACCGGAATGGGCCGGGTGAAAGTTACTATTCCCCCCTTACACCACTATGTGGTAGAAAAAAGGATGTTGAAAATAAAAATATCACTAGAAAGAGACTAAATATACTTTCGAAAAATGAAGTTTCTAATTAAATAGGTTATTTGATAGGAAAGATATGAAGCATTGAAATAGAATTGTAATTTTACAACCGAATTATTAATCATTAAATTTAATTTTGTCTGTGTCGATTAAAATGGACGTTATAAATAAAACTGCTCAAATTCAATAATAAATCGTTATCAGAAGCAAGAAAACTAAATGGGATTTCTTAGTGACAACAATGAGAAAATGTGGACACAATTATCACATTAAACTCGCCAAAATTTTAAAATGGTCGATAGACAATACAATACACGAATATATGAATTATTAATTTGGATTACTACGTAGATGGTGTTTTATTTTATAAATCAAAACTACTTTATTCTTATTTACAATAACGTGTTAATCACGTCCTTGAATTTACACTGGCATGTAAATCAAAAGCGTTAAGGATGTGAAGCCTTCATTACGCTTGCAGCAATACAATTAGGGACAGTGTCGCACTGACGTAAATATCCTCATCCTTTTTCCGCCTTCATTCGCTCTCGCCCAGCATCCCGAACTCTTCTCAGGCTACGCCCCGGCTCGAGAGCGAAATTTCCATAACAAATTTCCGAGTTACACGTGTCGGCGAAATAAAAAGTTATGATCAAAATAAAAACCAGTTACGCAACTTTGTATTATCTAAGACAACGTTCGCTTGGTGCGCAGTCATTCGGGCATCTAAGAAAAGGATAAAAATGCAAATCGTGTTTTCATAATGTTCTAATGTCACGCCGCAGGAGGATGGATGGGAAAGCAAGAGACGTTAGTTTGACTTTGCGTAACTTGATTAGAAATTATTAGTCAGTGTCTGGAGAAAAAAACGGGCTGGAAGGGCAGGACGAACGAAATGACAAATGCAAACTTCTAATCACGTCGAGAAGACGACGACGACGACGACGAAGCTAAGAGTTTCGGGTTGATGATGGTGGTTTTGGACCTCAACGTACTTGAAGGTTGGAAAGATCTCGAGAATGCAACGTGATGAGGGTATGCCTGAAGGCGCATGGATTAAGTGCCAAATTTATGTTTTTCTTAATTAAACGCCGAGGAAGAAAAACTGGTCTGGTGAGATTTTATTTCATTAATCTTTTTGTAGGTTTTCCAAGCCACATAATGATTCGAAAGGTATTTCTGATTTGAATTTCAGGAATATTCTTGTATGATTTCTTGTTCCACTTTTATATTGATTGGAAATTGTATATTATTCCAATTCCAATTATGGTAAATACCTTATAATTATGTCATATAATTTATACAGTGAAACATTGGAATAGAAACGATTCCGTTCACTTACTTTTCAAAAATAATCACATCAAAAAGAAGAGAAAATGATAATGCTCCGGCCGTATTCGATCTAGCAATCCCCGAACATATAGAACCGCTTCCAGTGACGTTGACGAGAAGATGATAATGTGTGTGAATCCGACTTATTGCCTTGGTGGCGTAAAAATCAATAAAACTTTTTCTTGTATTCCTGTTCACCCATTTCAGATGATTTTATTTTTACTTTAGTGTTCTCTCTTGTTGCAACCAGTAATTTTTAGTATTTTATTAGGCTTTCTTCAATTTAATTTTGTCGATTATTATAACACAGTTTCGAATGTAGTATGTATGCTATATAATTGTGTCACTCTTCTGCTATTATTATTTGTATGTAAGACTTGGAAAATTATCCAATATAGTGATTCAAAGTAATAAAAAGTTAAATTCGAAGATTAGCCAAGTCTGTACACAAATTAAATTAAATTAAATTATTAAGACAGAAAAATAGAAAAATATACCAAGTTACACAATCACAGACCACCAAAAGACACCAAAGAAGCCGAAACTAAATAAACAAAGGATAAAGAGGAAACATCCAGGTACTTGAATGATTTATAACTTTCTGTTTCAATGAGATTGTTGTGTGGGTTGCCTACCTATTTGCATATGGTACTAAATTTCATTTGTATTTTGACAGCGCTTGCAGCGCCATTACCTTTAAACAATTTATATATGTTGGTAGCCCTGCGTGCAGCGCTTAAGTGTTCTTGGGGCGCGCCGAGCGCGCTCAGCAACCATCGAAGAGCGAGAAAGAGGAGAAAAGGGAGGCTTGCACCACTATAAAAAAGTGGATCGCGCACTTCTCGGCCTATTTCTCCTCTGAGAGTTAGCGAATTAACGTGTATTTTCTTTTGTATTTGTGTATTCATTGCGCCGAGTTAATAAAGACGTTGTGCTTGTTACTTCGCGTATTTTGAAATTTGACGTCTGTGGTGAGCTTTTGGTAATACTTGTGTCGCGATAACTCAAGGAATTTAGCTGAAGATCCAGTTAAATCTGGTCCCGCGCAACACCGGGAAATAAATTAATGTTTTTAAAAACCCCGACTATCGCGTAACAGAGATAATTTCAAAAAAGTACACTCTGATAATGTTAACAAAATAAACTTAATTAGAAATAGATTTGACCCGGATTGTGCGGGGCCAGCGTCAAATAGTAACCATAAATATAGATTTTAGAATATATAAGATTATGTAAGCGCTCAGATCAAATATAAAATTTAAGCTTAAGATAATTACGCAGGTTTTAAAACTATTTAATAAAAGCTTTTAAATTCAAAAAATGGTTCATCCCGAACTAGACATACGGAGGTTTCCAGGTCTAATCCGGACGGAGGCATTCTTTTCTTTTTCTTTTGATTAATGTTATTAAAATAATGCTAATAATTTTAATTAATAGTAAAACTTTGTTTGATCATGATTACTTAAAATATATATTGAAAAAAGAAAGTAAAATCGTCAATCATGTTTCAGTTTTCAATATATTGAAAATATAAGTCTAACTATTCAGAAAATGGCATCTGAATGAAAGTAATATTTCACTTCCGTCAAACTATTAAAATTAAAATTAACTCACCGCTCCATTATGCGTCCAATAAATGCTTGGCGGCGGTTCAGGACTGTGTTTGACAATGCACGTCAGATTCATCGTGCTGCCCTTGTTAATGTACATTTCCGGACCGCCGAGCAGCGTCGTCACCGGCTCTGCAAAAAGACGAGGAAGTGCGATGAATAAATACAAGGCGGAATCAATTCAGTGGCACCCCACGCTACCCAGCAGGGTGCGCCACCGAAATCAGATTGCAATTGAGTGCAAAAAATGGGTTTTATCACCATCCATTAATATCACAGGCGCATGAACCGGCACGTCACAATTAAAGTCATTGTAGCCTACCACCACCATCACCACCCCAACCACCCTAACCACCCCCGTAGCTCCCACCACCGTCCTTGAAAGCCGCGACGGAGACGAAGGCGTGAATCGACGCGGAAGACTGACGCGGGAAAAACAGGACGGGTATTTATTATTCATCGCGATAAGTAACGGCAGTGTATTCCGTCTTCCGCCTCTCGACTTGACGACTCGTGGACCGCACCGGATGCGCGAGAGTAATGGCGTAATGGTTTATTATCGATAATGACAGCTAGTCGAAGGCTGGTCGGGTAAAAAACAGCGCTCGAAAGAAGTGCTTGAAACAGGCTGCTGCTGATGCTTGGCTGAGGGTGCGGGAAGATTGGAACTAGTAGTATGGCGTTCCACTTTTTGGCGGTAAGCGAGTTTGCCTCGCTTCGTTTGCTGTGGGCGATGCTGCTTCCAAATTGTAATTACAGGCGAATGCTGAGTATTCTTAATTGTTTCGAGTTCATTTGATTTGAGGGGAGAAACGCGCAAAGCGATGTGAAATACGATTATATTTTCGCGTCGATTAATTTAACATTAATTCGGGTGCTTTAATAGGATTTCATGAATGGGGTATAAAGTAGGTATAAGTTTAAAATTAATTGCATTTAATTAAAGTTTAAATTTAGCTATTTTACATTGATTTTAGTTAAGTTTAAATACAATAAATACAAAATATATGTTTGTCTACAAACTTGTAACAAAAAACGTTTATATACGTTTGTAAAATGATAAAATATGATTCATGATAGTGATAGTTTTCTAATGAAAATTATTATAATTACGTTTAGGGTCAGAAACTTACTATATAATATGATTCTACGGTGAAAAACACAATATTCTTACCAACTGTCTTAGAACTTTAATTTCTAGTCTTATACTATGAATATGCCAAGTTTTATTCAAATCCATGAAGTCTTACGTGTGTTCCCTAGTTTTAAGTTTAAGTGTATCTGATTTGCAGGGCTTTAAAACCCGTTGGTTTTCTTACGAAGGCACTATTTTACATTATGCTACCCAAATTACATAACTTTCTAATTGACATACTTTCGCCCTCATTGAAAAAAATTGTATTTGGTCCTTCAGCCTGGATTTACATTTTTATTGGTTCTAGTGTACTCTTATTTTACATGTTTTATTTTACATGTATTATTGTTATTGTGGGTTGCGCACATTTTGCGATTGATGATTTTGAGTGTGATTGTTGAATTGTGGTTGATCTCTTATGTGTGGTTTGTAGGTGTGGATTAATGTGAATTGTAATTGTGATTAATTGTGACTAATGGGAGCCCACCCCGGGGACTCGAACCCGTCCGACTGCGTGGTAAGCACTACCGATTGCGTTGCCCAGGTGGGTCGCCCTCATTGATTTGATCAAAATTTGACAAATGCATAGTATAAGAGTGAAAACTTATTATATTAAAGCTAGACGATGCAACTCCCAAGAGTTATCCCAAATTTCATTCAAATTCAAATTCATGTGGGCTCTAGTATGTCCTCTCCTAGTGTATTTAAGTGTATCTGAGTTTAAGTTAACGGAAACTTAAGAATCTTAATTTTTCTACATATATTTAATACATTCTTATATATACAACTTATGTATATTCCCTATTAAAAATAATGACGAAAATATCTCATGGACTTTTCGCTGATTAGAAGTGCCCGCTCAGTGACAGAAGATTCGCATTCTCCAAAAAGCACTATATCATTGTTGCAAACTTTATATCACCAAACCACTGATAAAGCCATAACCTAAGTTTATAATATTTCATGTTTCGGGACGTCTTGGGTGGAATTTTCCGCATTTTTTATGTAAAATGCCAAGTTATTTAGTCTAGAGTTAAGTCCTTCCGAAAGGTATGTAAAGTGGAGCCACACTTCAATAATTTCTAGTACATCAAACACTTTTTATATAAACACAAGACGCCCAGAGATAGAAGTGGTTGACGCGATGGGCTGGCGCGGCGGCTTGTATAGGTCTGGCTTCTATCAGCACCAGACGGGGTCTCCGTGGAAACACGTGGTGCAGCATGGATTGTGCGCTTAGGCCCGAAATCGGATACACCCGGAGAGAGAGTCAGCATGTGGCAGGGTGGTGTGAGGGCGGGTTCTGCCTCACCACCACCTAGATGTAAGAATAGAGTAAGGAAGTGGTGGTACCACAAAGAGGGTTGGGTGGGCGGTACGCACCAGCTTCAAGGTTTGGATTTTCATTGATACAATCAGTTGTTATCCGACCGGCGAATGAGCCTTTTCTCATCTTTACCTTCCCAAACGCGCAACACAGACCGCTGGTAGCTGTCGGCCTGATTTCTTCCATTTTCTGGACGTTTAAGGACTGTATGTGGGCCCAGTACGTTCACCGCACTATCACCAAGGGTCGCCACTCAGTACTCGTCCCCTTTCTCTTCCGTCGCAAATACACCTCTGATCGGAACCCGGTGCGTTTACTGCGCCATCAACCAGGGCCGCCGACGTTGGCTCGCGGCATTCATCTTTATAAGAATATAATATATTTATTTTCAACATGAATTTTTGTCATAATTGTGACTTATTTTTGTACGTCATCATTTCATTCGGATTCTTCTATAGTTCCATCTCTCTATCATAATTACCCTTTTGCATGATTAGAGGTGTCAAAAACAAATATTACTCTAAAGAATTACCCACAACGCAATTTTCCCATTAGGCAATACTTTCTTACACTTTCTTAACATAATATCCATAGATCAGATTAATTTAAGCAAGTAACATTTTGATCAGGCAAATAATAAATGATTTACAGAAGATAAGGAACGTAATATTCTTAATGTGACTTTTAAGAGTTGCCAGATACACGATCCTGCTGAAATCAAGAAAGTCTTTTCGTACATTTGCTTCCACAGACATTAGTGATATCATTTAGCCAGCGGGAAGCAAACTACGTGTACATTTACTCGAATCTTCCTCCTTTTTTCTCTTCACCGCACAGCACAACTCGGAACGCTTGGCATTTCCAACATCATTCCCTGTCTCCACCTCCGCTGCCGTTGCTGTAGTTCAGCAGCAGCACTGAAAGCATCGATATAATCGTTTCGTACGTAAAATCATTCGTCGTCGCAAGTCAGGCACGCTCGCGCTTTATTTATTTTATTTGATGCTACTCGCATGCGCTCGACGGATAAACGTTTCTATCCCGATGCGCGACTGTTGTCGGAAAAGTCGAATGCAAATTCAATCCAACATTTTGCGGGCTCGCATTTGGCCCTTTTCATTCCTCTTTATCTCCAATGCTTCTCGTTTTTTATGCCAGCAACGACGTAGAGATGAGATTAAAATACATGCGCGTGATCGCAAGCAAAAAGACGTCGCGTCGTCGTTATAGAAAGCGTTGTTAGATCTGCTTAACGAAAAATACAACCATTGAAAATGTCCAGCAAGATATCAACCTTGACCACGATGAAACAAATTGCATTTCCTCCTTTAAGCTGTTTTAATTACAGTTTACATTTACGATTGAACTTTATCTAATTTCTAATTTATATCAATGACACGAACAAAAGCAGATGGAATCGAATAATGGCATAAATTATAATGCAGTCTTATTGAATCGAATTTTGGTTGATATTGGAAATTTGGGACGTGTATAACTGGTGGCGGCGCACGGCCGCAATCACTTTCCCACCAAACTTAAGCAATTAATAGCGATTGTTGCACATTGAACAGGTTCAACTATTTGAGTCAAACGTTTGGATACTTATTGCGTTTAATCAGAATCGTGGATTAGTTCTTCGTTTTGATGTAATTTCCGCGAAGTTTGAGAGGAGTTGAGTGCTGTTACCTTTGTGTAATCCGCCATTGTATAATTGGAGGTGTTGGAATTCAGGTATTACAAAAGCATTCATAGTGCTAACAGTTATACTTTGCAGGAACAATTGAAATTTGAATTGAATCTGGTTAAAACTTGCTTTTTAGTTTTTATTCAGAATTTGGTGGTTTCCAAATTCAATTCAAACTAATATGAAATTGTGTAATAAAGGGAAATGGTACATTAAAAGTTGGGAATCATAATACTGGATGTATGTTAATGAATGTTGGAGAGAAGATTAACACTTTTTAGTAGTTACTAGATGATACTTAAAATCATAATGAATTTGTTAAATGAAAGAGCAACTTATACAGATTTACCTAAGAGCTTTTTATTCATTCAGGACTATAAATGTGCAAGTTTAATTAATATGAAAACATGGACTCACATCAGTCGGAATTGACGAGTGAGCTATTGTCAAACGTGTGAGTAGGCAACCTTGTGCACTGCAGCTTAGGGCCTTTAGGTTTATTATAAATATGAGTCTGCAAATTCTTTGGGTATACTATAAACTAGTCTTTTCCATGATTTGAGATGAAAAGATGTCACTAAAGTGAATGAAGTAAAGATTGTTAATTTCATAAATATTCTAACTTCTACATCTTTTTCAATTATTTTACCAAAGATTTACTAAAGTTTCCCTCTTAACGCCTGGAATACATTTTAAGAATAAAATAAGCGAAATGAAAGGTTACATTCTCCATTAACAATGAATTAAATCAGTCTCATGATAAAATTTATTATAGCTTTCCAGAAAAAAAAACTAACATAAAAATCGTTATGAAAAAAGCGGTGTCAACTTAGTGTAAATATCAAGCACTTCACACCGCAATGTAGCATCTCTCGTCGTAGCGGCAACGCCGTCCCAGGCAAAGAAATTACTCCCACAGGTGCATTAACGAATGAATGAAGTGGCGCCCGCCGCCGCCACTTCGCTGTTGTGTTTAATCGCCGCAATAAATCGCGCGAAAATGCACAATTTGCGCGAATGCATACAACATCTCGCCGGCCACCGCTTCCTAAACACATTTAAAATTAAACATGATTAATTAATTTAATAGAGCATTATTAGTCAGCTTTATAACGCGTCTACGTCCGCGCCACCCTGCCGAACGACATTAATTAGATCGCCGATAACACATATCATGCGTATTATGAATGCATTATCATAAATTGTGCGCGGCTAACTCACGCCATGCCGCAATGGAAAATTGCACACGCATACATTAATTTCGCACGGCCGATGGCAGCCAGCATGTTTAGTGCTGGCTGCCATCGGTCAAATAATTTAGCAATTATTAATACTCGGTATTGAGTGATTATCTAAAATTTTAGGACATTATAGGTATTTTATAATATTGTAAGTGAATAGTTTACAATGAAAGTTCAGATTTCGAAATTAGTATATAACGATACATGTGTGGAAATGGCGATTTTGGATACGCATTGTTAGAAGCATGATCGGAGCGAGTGTCGCTGGGAGCAAATAAACCAATAAGCGTTTACACGCGAGTATCGGTCGGTATATTTTCGTTTTTTAGAGAATTTCTGTTTCAACGTCTAAAACGAAAATACGTGCGTTCGTACACTTTATTAATTGTGCGTCGACCGCAGCTCCCAAAGATTTTGACCCACTGATACATCAATAATCATATATATATATTCCAATATCTTCTTAATGTATGCCATGACGACTAAAACAAGAGTGCGTGCGTTAATGCGTTTCATTAGTAGCTTGTTGAAACCAGCTCCTAATGATTTTGATGCACACTTACCACAAAACGCTTGTTTCCACCCGTCCCAGCGTGTGGAAAAGCCGGTGCATACATGAAAAAATATTTTATTAATAATGTGTGTTGATTTTGTCATCAAATTTATGAAATAAACTAAGCTGTATTAAAATATGTAAATCAGAGATTGTCCAATTTTGAAAATGATGAATATTAATGAAAAACTGGCTGGAAAATGTCTGAATTTTATCCTCGGTGGAAATAGACAGAAAATATCCTAATATTACTTCACTCGAGCACTAGAAATCCGCAGCAGCAGATTCCGCAAATAAATAACAAACTTTTAAATAAGAAAACTTTTATCTGTCGTCCGATGCGGCACGCTCGGCCACGCTCGTCGACGACCCGGTGGCGGCGGTGCATTTCGGAGGCGGTTTAACGGCAGCGGCAGTCAACAAAGGCAAAGTTCTTAGTTAATCAGCGCGACGTGCACTGAAAAACTAGTTGAAAATCGCTTGTAACTGCTTTTTCCCCCATCTTGACAACTTCACACAAGTGCTCCCGACGTAGTTAGCACACGTTAAACAAGCTTGTGCAATTTTAATATTCGCAAATTTAAAGCCCACACGCCAACGATGGAACTTGAACGAAGTCAACGGCGACGTCGTCGTCGAGGATAGGAAATATAGCACAAAAAGTGTGCATAAATATTGACCTGCATTTTTAATATGCTGGTGAATATTTCAACTTTCAATTTGTGCGATTTGAGCAAACAATAAGCAGCACTCGAAAATTCCTCGGTTGCTGATGATTTTCCAACGCCTTGCGGCGACTGGCGGCAGCCAGTGGATGCGGATGTCGCCGGCGTCGTTGCGCCCGTAAGGCATGAGAATATTGCGGCGATAACTCTTCGCAATTTTACATTCGTATTAAAACCAACAAGCCGAGTCCGTTGAAGGAGTGGGGTTGTGCAAAAAGAAAACCGGCAGCATCAGGGCATGTAAACGAGAAAAAGTAAGCAAGAAAAAAGTCCGACCGTGCAGGACCGAAAAACACGCGGGGGTTGAAGAATGCCAGGCCGGGGCGCTGGTTTGCAGAAGTGGCTGGCTGAAAGCCGGCAGGCGAAGGACATTGAGCTCCGGATGAAGGAACGTAATAACTTTAACTCGCGCCGCGTCGCCGCCTCAAAATATAAATATTTATAACTGTTGGGCGGTGTGTGTCTAACGTTAAAGAAAACACATCGTCAGGACGTTGTGCAGAACGCTTGGTCCGACGATATACTGAAGGATAAAGAAGGCTAAAAAACTAACAAAAACCTGAACATTTCCAACTTCACATGTAAAAAGGGTGGAAAATAGATTTTAAAAGAGCACAAAAAGTGGGATTTATAAGTGAATATATCATTGTTATCATTCAATCAATATTTAAATCCAATAAAGAATACAAGACGACTTGTATAACTGAAGAACGTGTGTCCGACCACATAGCGAACAAATAAACTGTGAAATTCAAACATTATTTTAACATAATTTTTAATATACAAATCACTGAACTCTCAATCATATAGTACCTGATTCTCCATTAAATGTAGTTAGTTTTTGTATATCTTATAAAGCGTAAAGATAGTGTAATTATTTAAGCATCTAATGTACCAACACGAGCTTTCTAAGAATTACTAGTTTTAAAATGGTTAATAATTTTCATATTTCCTATAATCCTAATTTAGAGTGATCGATTCTGAGTGAAGTATGCTACTAACTCCTGCC
>WSZQ02101098.1:0-10804 GCA_019419845.2 Weissflogia rhopalogaster
GAATTATTCTTTTAATACACACAACACACATAAACACACGGCACACATAACACACACACACACACACCACACACACATCACACATGTGATATTAATATACAATCTATATTATAGACTCTATAACATCTCAACTTATTATTGTATTATCTCTGTAAATCGTTTATTAAATCCGTTTAATTCCTTAAATGTATTACCATAAAACTACATCTTTTCAATGAATTTATCATTAATGAACTCAACAAAAAATCGATAAATATTAATGACGAGACAACTTAGTAATCTAAATGTGTTACACTTCGTAACACGATGCACACATTATGCATCTAAATATAGCAAGAATAGTATTGACGCATAATTCAATAGATATCAAATTTATATAGTTGCTAGTAACTTATCAACAAGAAGATATTAACATTATTGGTGCTGACTGAAAGTTGTGCAAGGGTTTGCACTCCTCTGCTTCGATAGAAGCCAAGGGCACAACATGTTATAAAATGCAGCAAAGTTAATTTCCTGCACTTCTTAGAAAAATGGTACAATAAAAAATCATTTCGAGTTTCAAGGGGTAGTGCACCCTTCCGGTGACTTTTAACACTTTCTAAATTGTTGATACCCTTAACTATTAACTAACTAGAACAAAAATTTGTTTAGATGTTCTAGATCGATCTATCTAAAAATCAAAAACTAAAACGAAATCAAGTTCAAAGCAAACTATTAAAAGCTCGAAGGTCATTTCACATACTCTACGTTGTGGCATATTAAATATTAACGTCAATAAACTGTGTCTCTTCAACGCTAGTCAAGGTTTATTACATCGTTCTAAACATCGATATGTCAATATCATGTTTCAAAGCATAATAAATAAGTCAATAAATATGTTCATCTCGTCTAACCAAAACTTTCAAACATTTTTTAGCCAACAGCGCCATCTTTTTTTTCCCTTTTAACACTATTTATTAGTTTTTTTTTCTGGGAACATAGTTCGCGAGAAATACAAACTTTCGCAAGAAAGTATGAAAAGTTGAGGTTATAGAAGCATCGAACTGTTTACCTCGTTATTAGATGTGAATCGTTGATTATCTTATCACTCGCGACGTGCTCTCATTCAGGCAACCTGTGTCGTTTGTACCATTATCATCAGGGTGTATAAAAACGGTGAGTTTAATTTATATTTGCACTGGTATTGTTTGCACCCGTTCGCGAGTTGTATGCTTCGCAATGTTACGCGATATTTGGGTGAATCGCACACGTCTGCGCGCGCTGCTCGCTACGAACGGACTCGTGGACGGCACGCGCGCAAAGCGAATGCGCACTGCAAACTTGACGAAAACTTACGTTTCATGTTTGCTGAACGAAAAATATCGAGGCCCGTCGTTTCTATCGACGACGTAGAAGGCGGTTGAATTGCAGTGTCGAGTTGATCCATGAGAGACACAGCCATAAAATGCTAAAACAATCGATAATTAACCCGACCATCAATTGCAATCACTTAAATTTCGTTTGATTAAACGAACTGTACAATTGGTGCATAATTTATTTTGGTACATGTTGAATGTTTTGGAAGAATGAGCTTTTAATTGGTGCTTTGACAGCGATTAATCAATCAATGGAATACATAAATCGTGTTAGATTACAATTGCTTGGGGTCAACTTACCATATAAGTATTATTATAATTAGTAGTTTTAAACGCATTTTATTCGATGTTTTGGTATTTAGTATTCACTCTCATTCTCTTTTAAAGTCTTTCAGAATTAATTAAAAATTTGCAACTAAAACTATTTTCTTCTATAATTGACACTAGATTTGAAATTTTGTTTGTTTTTAATAATTACAAAGAGACACTCAGCGCCATCTAACGGTGGAGAGTAATTTAGTTTACAATGAAGATTACAGAAAACTGTAATTTCTGTATCATAATACAATTAATTGTGTAAAGCTGGTTTGTTCGGGACTAGAACGTTTTGTCCAGATTAAATGTATCAATGCTGAAATGAAAAATAATGTTACATTTTAAATCCAACCATTTGACATTTAAAGAAAGCGTTTTCCTGGTTTTCCCTCTAAACGCATTTCAGACATTGTTTGATAGATGGCAGAACCAACAACAAAACTTCAAATATTTACATAAACAATTTATTAATCAATTCTAATTCAAACAGAACATTAAATAAACACAATGCACAATGAATATTATTGCCCTCATATATTTATTCCTTCGCACGCCACTGCCACAAATGTACACATTGTGTTAGCGATTCTCTTTATTCTCTGGTATTTCTTGCGGCTTACGACACAACGCGGCGCCTCTTTAGCCACCGCTACTCGAGTACACAAAGTCGAGCGAAACCGAAACAAAAATCTGCCGTCGTAAAGGTAGGTCGCCAGTGCGGTGCAGTGGCGGATTGGCGGATGGCGCAACACCGCGAGAAAAGAGCGCCCGCGCGTTGTTTCCGGGTGATGGACGAATGCGTCGCCGTCCGTTCGGTTCGATGCCGCGTCGTGTGCCGCTTGTTGTGTGTAATCTGTGCAATAGACGCGCGACGCTCTGGTGTATAAATCCGCGTAAACATGGCCTTTCTTGCCATGTAAATATGCAAAATCGCGTAGATAACGAAGTGCGATTTATCTACATTTATCTGAAACAGTGAAAGACATCTATGTGGAGTAATACGGATGGAATATTTCGCCACAAATCGGCCGTTGTGTAGTTGTTTGGTGGACATAACCTCAAACTTGGCATTTGTTCCTAGTATGCGGTGTATACGGAGGAAAATACACGATTGGAAGGAATTATGACTGATGTAAAAGTGAAGGAATGTTAAATAATAGCGTGAGTGTGTTTTGTTCAAAATTTGTGTGCAAATTTCGTCATATTCCTGTGTTTTTTTTAAAGGGAATTAAAGAATACTAAAAACAAAAAGTGTAAACAACTGTCATTTGTTTACTGCTGTCAAAATTTATACCGTAGTGAAAGACTACAATAAATTTAAGTTAACCTAGACTAGAAATAATTAACCTTAAATAATTTAACTTGTTTCTTAAAAGTTTGTGAGTGGAAAAGAAGAAAGCAGGTGTTCTAAATGATATACAAAATAAATTTTGTTTTATTTCCTGCTAAAACAACATAAAATGCATTAAGTAAACTTTTGCTAATCGAAAAAATTGAGAAAAACTCTTAAGTAGACCTCTGAAAACCTATAAAAGTGAGACAAATTCATCATAAATAGCAACAATGGAATATTACTAATAATAACAATAATTAATTCTGGAACTACGAAATAATCGATGATTTGAGGATTTTTTTTTCCAGTAATTTATAATATTTTAAAACTACAAAATCAGTGAAGTTAACCTAAATTGATGTTTTACAAACGTAAAGCTTATTTTTCCATTAAAATAAGAAAAACAGTGCAAATTGAAGGATATTTTATTGCTTCACGTAACCTCAAATGTGTCAAACATTAAATATTACTATTAAAAGTTTTTGTTAAAAGTGTGACAATTTAGTATCACCAGGATTTGTTGTTTCTTCTCTGTGAAATAATAAAACCGTCGTGTGTTTACGTCTGTCAAAAAATGCAACCTGCGAAACACTAAAAACCAAGTTCTTTAGTAAAAAAAAGAGATAAACACTGACCAAGTGTGACTTCAACAGACGACGAGACATCAACAGTGTTCAATTTTTGCGTTTTATGTTTGTATTATCATAAAAAAAAGTGATAAAAACGCGTGGCGGGAACAATGACCACAACGTAGCTCTCGAGAGCGCACGAAGATGTCCGATAATTTCATTGACAAAAACAACGCGCATCTAACGAGACACGCAGCAATCGCGGGGGCGGTCGGTGGGCATCAGCAGCAACAGTACGTCGAATTCGTCGACGGCGGTAAGCGTGACGCGAGCGGTGTCGGTGGTGGCGGCGGCGATGATGACATTCAGATCCAGTGCGATCACATGTACGCAACGCATCGGGCGGCTTCAGCGGCGGCTACAACAGCGACACCGGCAGCGACGCTAGTCGTTGGTGGAGGCGGCGGTGGTGGTGGTGGTGGAGGAGGCGCTTCGCTCGCGCACCGCCAGCAGCTGGACGACGAGCTGCGGCGCACCGCCGACAGTGAGGTTAGCTTCATCAAAGACTTCCTGCTCATCCATCTCGACCTCATTCAGCAGCAGAACGACGAGATTGTCAGCAAGGACAACGCGATCTTCTTGCTGCAACAGGAAAATCAACAGGTATGTTGCTGAATTTTTTTATTCCATCAATAAATACGTAGCATTTTTGCGCGAATGTATTCGGCGTCAATTATAAAATCATTCTTTTTGTGTTGTTTTTGTTTTGATATCGGCAGAAATGTGTGTTTACATGTTTAAAAACTTGTAAACACGTGCGTTTCATGAGTGTTTAGGGCATAAACAATTTTATAATCATACAGAATGCGTTTAATTAACGGTTATGGATGCATAAACTTACAACGCAAAACAATGGTGCAGTGTTATGAAGTTTTCTGTAATTATTAGGTTAAATCTGGTTATTACTTACATACGTAGATAACTAATGACGCCAAAACAGAATAGATTGAAAGTTATCATCAATGGGAACTATACTAACAATAATGATTGTTGGGTATATTATATGGATGAGATAAAAATGTAATTCTAATTGTTCCATTTGGTGCTATTAATTTAATTTTTTATTAATTAAGATTTTTCTAACAGTTTTCTTTAAAGTTGTCAGAGGACATTTTTAAAACTGGTTAACAGGTGGCGTTGTGACTTTTAATTTGTAAAAGTCTGGTTTATGTGTGAAAATAGATACAATTCGCTAATTTTTTCCAATTTAAATATATGAAGGCGTATTTCTAGTATCGCTTATTTTTGTTATTTGTGTTTTGTTGAAAATAAACAATTTGGAGCAGTTTTCTGTAAGTGTAACAGTATAAAGTTTAAAAAGTGGTTAACAGGTGGCGTTGCGAGTTTAAATTTTTAAACGTCGTTTATTTTTGAAAAAGTCATTCTGTTCATAAATTTAACAACGGAAATTGTATCATGTTGTTCTCAAATGCCGTTGGAAGTATTTTAATTTTAAACATTGTTTTTTTTTCCTGTATTTGTTATTTTCACACAAGTACTTTTTACTTTGGAAGCATACTTAAGACCATTAGCTTATAAATGTTTAATTGAAGTGGTAAACTTGGCGCTTATTCGCGAGCATAAAAATGATGGCCTTTTTATACTCATCTGAAGGAGCATGTATTTGCGAGTAATTTGAGACTAAAATCAGACTCCTCGAATAAAGTTTATGAAATAAGGTATATATATAGTAATTGAGGAGATCATCTCTCAGGGAAAAAAGGCGAAATTGTCAAAGTTAAATAAAATACACTACAATAATATATTTAAAATGGATTGAATACAGAAAATCCTAGTGTTATTTTGCTCATTATTAAGAGTGTTTGGAATGAGTTTGAAGTTGTCTTTTTTGATTAAGTGTTTGACTTGTTGCTTAATATTGTCATTTTCCATATTAAGTTCTATTTTGGCGGAGAACGCTTGTGTGGTTTTGTTTTTGATTTGTGCTTATTTTTGTATGAAGGTTTGTTATAAAATTTGTTATTTAATTTTATGTCTGCTTTTCATGTATGTCAGAATACGCAGTTTAAATTTAGTTCTTTCGAATTGTTTTATTTGCAGCGGAGTGTAAGAATGGATCACAAAGTTATTGCCTACATCTAAACCTAACGCTTCATGCCAACCACTTAAGTACTAATGGCGCATGCCGTCACGTTAAGAAGAGTTCAATAGATAATCTTTATTTGACAATCCGGACTAGTTTCTAATTTCTGCGATATCATGGCGCATTCATGTCCATATACAAATCGCAATTTATTAAAATGAAACACTTGTCTCAAGTAACACTAATATTTTCCTGAAATAAAGACTGGGTTTAGGACTAATTTCATAACTATTGCCGTAAGGATGTAATGATGTAAGACTTGTCATTTATAAAGTTTTTTTTTTTTGAGGGGGATTCTAAAATGTTGCTATATGTGTCAAAATATGCGGACCCATACTATTTCATAGTCGTGACCTTTTAATTTTCTACTTTACGAATGTATTTTTGATAAAAAAATCCAGGAAATGGTAGTTCAAACAAAATTTGACATTTCCAATTATTTTCACGTCAAGATCACATTATTTTTTATTTATTCCACACGAATCATTATAGAATCACACACGATCTTCCTAATAAGAAAATACATACAAGATTTTTTTCCGTTGTGGGAGGTATTTTTGAACTTTTCCGTAATTAATTTAGATAGTAATACATTAATTGTTTTTTTCCTTCTTCTACAAGTTGCGTGAAGAAAAGAAACTCCTCGAATCTCAACTCGCCGCACGCTTAGCGGCAAGTGCCACCTGCGACCAGCAGCACGCCGTCGACGACGCGGCGCCCAACGAAGATATGATCATTGACTCGACGACGATCCTTGTGGAGCATATCGAGCAACAACCTCAACAGCAGCAGCAGCAACAACAGCCAGTACCGATCCTGCAGCCAGCGTCGAGCCTGCCTGCCGCCGCCGGCATACCCGAGGAGGAGTCGATCGCCACCAGCGAGCACATCGAGGTGGCGCCCGCAGAGAGCGAGCATCGGCCGCTCGACGCCGGCGTACAGCTGCTGGCGCCGCTCGTCGCCAGCATCAAGGCGGAGCTGCCGGACGAGACCGAGTGCGGCAACGGCGACGCCACCAGCCACTATACGATCCATTCGACCGGCGCCGATCCGATGAAAAACCTCAAGATGAGCATTCGCAGGAAGCGGCTGTGCTCATCGAATGCGATGCCGGCCACGACGTGGACGCACAGCAATGGTTCGACGATGACGACCACACCAACAGGTGCGGGCGGCGATGAGAAGCGAGCGCATGTACGTCATCAATCACGCAAGAAGCGCAAGCGTGTTAAGTATGATGAGATGATGACGCACACCGAGGAGTATATTACGCAGGCTGGTGAACATCTCATGGATATCATTCGGCGGCAAGAGTTGGCTGAGGAGGTGGCGAAAGCAGCGAGTAGTGCCAGTTTGGAGGTGTGTGAATATGTATTACTTTCGAATTTCATCAAAGTCCTCGTAAAATTATTCGATTTTAAATAGTCTCGAAACACTGGTCGCATGCATTTTTTTCTGCTGCACCTATTCTAATCCGGTCTGTTGTATCATTTCTCGTTTTAATGATTTGTATTTGACGTAAACAACTTCTAATCAAATTGTCACGATTAAGCATATCTAACTTTTTTAAAAATAATTTAAAAGGTACCAAGATGGCGTGGTAAAGTTTATACCAGCTGCTACTCCCTAGAGGGCACTGAGAATCTCGAGGACGAAGTGTTTCTACGGCGGCATTCGCGAATGGAAAACGACGAGAAGCGGCGGAAGCGGTGGGATTTTCAGCGGATACGCGAGCAGCGTGTGATCGAGAAGCTCAAACTGCGGCAGGATAAAATCGACTCTAACAATAAGTCCACCGCGATGGAGGAGCCAGAGCCAATTACGTCACTCTGGCCGTCGTTGGAGGACCTCAAAGCGATCGAATTCTGTGAGGATTTGCCGGTTGCTGCTTTCGGTGCGCCTGTACCTAAAATTCAACCTAGGTAAGCCTAAATTTCTGTTATTTAACTTCTCTTTTGGCTGTGGTAACCTTGGTTTTGTCCAAATATCTATAGATCTATGAATATCTATATATCTATAAACTGAAAGGTATCAATATCGAAATATCGCACATGTCGCCATCTATATACCAACTGATGTATTGATAAGTATCGATACCGATACTTATTCAACACCGTAATGATACAAATGTATATCATTGAATTATAATGGTGTGTGTTAATAGTGTGAAATTAAATTCGAAATTGTTTGCCCTTTACTCTGCAATATTTGACAATTGTTTTCAATTTATCAGCGAATTCAGTCTTCCATGGTTGATGCACATCAGTGTAAAGAAACCGGCGCGACGCTCGGGAACAATCGCACGGCGAAGACGGCGAAGCAGCAAGCGATAAACGGGACGTCAAATTCAACCCTAGATTAACTTAAAAGTAAGCAAGCATTTGTGACATGTCAGAACCTAGCAATCTCTACGTGAATTTCACCAATTTCAGTTGGAACCGATCTTAAATATTTTATGTCTAATTTCGATCCGTAGAACTTTTCAATTGCCTAAAATTAGACTAACACTCAATAGTAATAGAAAATGAAAAATGTCAGTCAGTCTTAAAATGTATTACGTATATTTTACATGCAGATTTCTAAATGGAATTGCAGGAAGGTTTATTTTTGTAACTTTTTACTTTCGGGGCGAATATTTATCGGCAATATTTTAACGTATAGAAAATGATTTTTTTGTTGTTTCTTTTTAATACCTTACCTATTGGTGGTATATGATGATAATGATGGACATCGAAGTGTCTGAATCAACTAGTCAAAGGCGAAGTAGTTGCAAATAATTGGTCTCAGTATTATATGCATTCCGATGTGTTACTTAGAAATTTCTTTAGATTATATAGAATTGTTTAAGATATTGCCGAAGATGCAAGGTGTCGACATACGATTCTGTGTAGTACTGTCGCGTCAATAAGTTTATAATTTGTAAGGAACTTGTGATTTTATATTTTAAGTGTACTGAACAAATAATTGAGAAAAAAAATATGGTAAAAAGACAGATGTTGTGGAGTAGAGATGGTTTGTACATATTAAAAAAAAGATGTCTAGAAATTTTTGGGAGTTTCGTGAAAGTTTCAGTATTCTTTTTCATGATACGAAAATGATTATCAATAAGAACAGATGTTTTAGTTGGTGGGGTAGTTACAAAGACTTTTAAAAAATACTAAAACTTTCATGGAATTATGAAATCTATGAAAATACACTTAAAAATATATATGGAGCAACTAAGATTGTTTATAATTTAGCGTGCTTTCCAAAATCTAAATCTAAGAATAAGCCAAGGGATTCGTCTATTTCAGCGATTTGAAAAAAAACACTGAAGGTAAGCATAACTTCGAAGAAGGTAATTGGATCCTCTTTGCGATACAATCAATGATTCCATATTTCGTTATACACAAAGACAATTTCATTCAATTTCCGCACCTGACAGGTTTCGCTCAATCCTCATTACGTTACAAACGAACCTGGGAAATTTTCTATGGAATTTAGCTTATTTCATGTTCTGCTAACGGCAAGGTTTCATGGAATCTGATTGCAAAATTAAAACTGAACAAAGGAGAACATTTAACCAAGTAATCTATTTTCTTGAACGTATTGATTGATACATATACCGAATTGTTTTAAAGATTGTTTTATAATAAGTTTATTAGAGGTAGATATAATAATTTGACTCGGCTATTCATCCATGGATGAAAACTCCGAGTCATCACAGTCTGGTTAAACAATGTCAACAATAGAGTCTGATTCAAGTCTTGTTAGGCTCTTCTTAGTAATGGTGAACTTTGACTGCTGCGCGTGCGGCCAAATGCTCGGCTCTGGCGTGGGCAACCTCAAAGGTGTCAACGGGTCCAGCAGCTGGTAGCTTATGGGCGTGGAAATGGGCTTGTTTGGCGTGCTCAACCTCTTCAATGTCAAGAGGATGACCGTAGTGATCGTATTTTGGGGTCCAGTGTTCATAGTGGACACCGTAGACAGGGTCGTGCACCTGGACGGTGGAGTAGCCATGGGCCGGAGCGTGGTGAGCAGCAAGATGGGCAGAGCGGGCGGCTTGAACCTCGATAGGCTCTACTGGGACGCCATGTTCACTGATGTCTGGAACAGCATAGATGCTGCGGCGTCGACGGTAGTGCAGATCTTCACCGTTGTAGTTTTGATGAGGTTCCTCGGGTTTATGGGGCGCGGTGGCAGCAAGAGCCTTGGAGAATTCAGTGAAGTGATTGTGTTTAGCCTCTTCTACTTCAGGTGTATCCAAGGGTGTACCATCATGATCGATCGCAGGAAGGACATGGGAGGTCTCATAAGCTGGGTGGAATGGAACCTTGGAGATGTACCTGGGAGCTTCATGGTGTGCCGGTTCCTGAGCATAGTGAACTGGGGCTGGAGTGTAGTTAATCTGAGATGGGACATAATGGACTGGAGCCGGAGTGTGGTACTCAGCATGAGAATAACCATAACCGTGATCAGCATGACCTTCATTGTTGTAGTTGTATTGCTCATACTTGGGTTCAATAGCTTTGTATCCCGGACGAGAAGAAGCCTCAGCTAACGCGGCAAAATGGGCAGCTCTGGCGTGCTGCACCTCCGTAGTCTCAACAGGCACACCATCCTTAATCACCGGAACATGTTGGGGTCCGTGGTATCCACCCACTTGTTGAATTTCATAGATGTCACGACGATGACGGTAGTGCACATCCTGGTCGTTGTACTTGTGGTGAGGATCCTCTGGTTGATGTGGTGCAGTGGCAGCAAGAGCCTTGGCAAACTCAGCAAAGTGGTTGTGCTTAGCCTCTTCTACTTCAGGAGTGTCCAAAGGTGTGCCATCATGACCGATCACAGGAAGGACATGAGTGGTTTCATATGCTGGATGGAATGGAATCTTGGAGATGTATTTAGGAGCTTCATGGTGTACTGGTTCCGGAGCATAGTGGACTGGAGTAGGAGCATAATGAACTGGAGCCGGCGTATTGTACTCAGTATGAGAATAACCGTAACTGTGATCAGCATGATCTTCATTGTTGTAGTTGTACTGCTCATACTTGGGTTCAATAGCTTTGTATCCAGGACGGGATGATGC
>WSZQ02101109.1:15227-26054 GCA_019419845.2 Weissflogia rhopalogaster
ATTGATTTATAAACACTAAATCATATTTTGTGAAAGTCCTCAGTTTTGTTTTACTGTAAATAAATACACGCCAAATGATTACCTATAATATAATTGGATCTGAACTATTATGAAGGGAAGATTAGTAGGTTATCACTACTTGTTTTCGAACTACCCGTCTGTTACTCGTCAATCTAATGGGGCGGGAAAGAGGTTCAATGGTAGTATAAATAGTTAGAATAACAACATAGATGTTAACCTCTACTGTAGGTCACTAATAGTGTAATTACCACAATTATAACATACATTTATTGTTAGTTTAATGACCATGATTTTTATTTCATGCGAAAGAAACAGCCCTACAATGTGAATAAAATTGTATGAATATATAAATGACTCTTATCCAGTGAAAAATGCCTTGTTAATAGTTATGCTATGATTTATATAGTAATTTTCAATATTCGCTACACATATTCATGATTTGATTTATTTTAAATGATTTACTAAATAATTATCAGAAAACCTGAACTCGAAACCACGAGTTTCAGTTTTCACCAATCGTAAAACGCGATTTGAAAAGGTCGAATTCTCAGAAACCGTACATGGATAAGAGCTTTTTATTTTAATTAGTCTTTTTCCTCTCAAAAACTGTTTTGTATAAATTTTAGTAAGGGCCTTTTAGTGCTAGCATTGAAATTTCTGAAAGGAATACCAACATAGTGATTACTTTGAAAGAGTTCTTTTCCTGCTTAAGAGATTATTTAGCAATCTGAGATAAAAAAGGCGCCTTTAATCATCCCCTATTTTTCTCCGGAGCGTTAACGACTAGTTGTAATAGTTAATTATCAGGCACGACTGTTTCTAGTGTGTCGGCGAATGCGACAAAAGGAGCGCGAAAACTCCAACAGTCCATCATCAACGAGCTTGTAATTCAAGACGGGCGCTGGTGCGCTTAAACTTTTCGCAAACTTCTTGTCCGAGTTGAATTTCGCACACAGCTTTCGATTCCACCCGCGCTTTGTCCCCACACCGTCAGCGCTCATCGCCAAACAGACATCAAATTTATACAATATCGTTAAGACGCTGACACCACCGCATGAAATGTAATTTAATAATACGCCGAAAATCCCCCAAAAGTCTGAATTCAAAAATTTCATCAGTCGAACAATTGTAACTGCACAACTTCGCTCATCACTCGACGCCAACGCTTTAATAAAACGCGAATTACGCGTGCTTGGACAGACGGCGCAATCCTACCGAAAAATAACCGCTGCCACTTTTGCCACTACAACTATGATATTGCGATTATTCTCGGCTGCGCGAACACGACGTCGATATGGGCCGGCGCTCGCACCGAGTGGAGGCTGCTTTCTTTACCGGAAAATTACGCTGCATTAGCGGATGTTCCGAGCAATGACGGACGCGCGTGCCACCAGCGATGATTCATCTGTAAATTCGCTGTGCTCGCCGGATGCACTCGTCGACTTTCTATTAAAACTTAATTAAAAGTTGCAAACTTTTGAAACGCCTGCACTGCGTACCATGGCGAAACCCTTTCAGTGAAAATAAATATTAATTTCGATTCTAATCGGTGTAAAGTTTCAATAAATTTGTACACTGCCGATCTGGAAACCTCATTTTCATTTAACTTTCCGAAATTTTATATTATCAGTGTTTAATTTAAGAATTTCTTGAAGTACTGCTATTATTAATATTAATGTTGAATATTTACTTACTGGAATGATTTAAATTTTTATAGAGATGTTTCTTCGCAATACATTATTATTTTTTAACTAAATTGGGGCACGAATTGTAATTTAATTTATAATCTTGATTTAACTTTTGATTTACATTTCTTTAAGGCGAAGTATGCACCTGAAAGGATACAAAAAATAGATTTTGCAATTTCTTACCTTTTTTTATTTATGTATTCATCAACATATTTTCAGATGAATAAATAATGTTTAAAAATTATAATAATCTCTAAAATAACTACATAAAAGAAAAAGAAGTCGATGATGCCTTTACCCACGTCACTGATGTAAATGTCTGAACAAAAATTCTTGAAGGAAACTAAAAAAACCACGAGTAAGAGTAATGATTTTTAGCTTTAAAGAATAGTCGATGTAAAATCCCAAAAATGGTGATAAAAACCTATAAAATAACCATTCAAATTTAAATATATTCTTCTTGATTTTTAAAATTCGCTGCAATTCATATCTAAAATATTGGGTAAATAAAATTACAAAAATGTATGTCATCCACAAACGGATACATAATCTATATCATGATAGTTAACTGGTGCAATGCAACAACAAAATTGTGTGTGGTACGATAGTAAAATTTAATGTTCATGACCTAAAACTTTTTATTCTTTTGTTTCAGGTACTTATCACAATGAAACGGATAAAACTGATCGTCTGCTATACTGGTACTGTATTTTATAAAAATACATTTTATTCTATATTTACAATTTTCGCGGAAATGCAATTTAACGGAACAAATTTTATAAAATTACAAGTTTAATTCAAATTAGCGACGGAAAAAGACTAAAAATATATAGGGAACATGATAATCAAGTGAGGCATTATAATTGAAATTACGAATAACAAATAACTATATTTATTTTTAAGCAATTAACTTTTGTATTGAAATTACTAGCGAACGAAATGAATTTTTGTGGACACGGACACGCACTCAATTCGCATTTTCATGACAAATATCCAGGATATCAATTGTGGATATGTACAATTCGCATGGAAATTATATTTCAGGATAGGATATTTTAAATTAGTTTTTGTTTACTTTTTTATCCAATCAAAATGTATAAAATTTTATTCAAATTACCTCTTTCCCTTCCTTATGATATTATGATATTATTATGGCTCTTAATAAATATCTGGGGCATGACGACAAACCGTAATTAATTAGCTCTACTTTAATTACGTATATTTATGAAATATTCGCATTGAGTATATTTCTATAGCTTACTGTGTCTGAAGAAAATCTTGGGAAAATCTTTTCTCAAGTGCTTTCTTGGCTTTGGTCTCTTACCTCCATTTCAGAATGTCTGCGGTTACGACACCATCATCACATTTTACGTAATTAATTTCGCCGACATTTATACCCTATAGCAACAGACAAATTACCTTCTAAATTCCCTTGGCAACCATTTTTCCCTTCATGCTCAAGTCGAGAAAACGGAGCGTTAAATTCTAAGCACTTTTAGTTCATCTAAATACCTTTATATGAATTTTGCAAAGTTATAAACGAAGTTGTAAATAGTTCATTATATAAACTCCATAAATAAACTATTTCTTTTATGTACTGCCACTTTTATGTATAGAATTAAGTGCTGAGTTTTTAGCTGTCTGCGGTTTTGTGCCGTTAATAGAATTTCTCCAGAGCTGACTGAATAGCATCATATTGGAAAATTGTGTTTCTATAATTACGCGCAGAGTAATTGCAAATAGCACATGCCCTGCTGCCAATAATATAACGCAATGCTAATTAAATTCGGGAGCTTGTTTAATTTATATTGGAAATTGGGTGTTTTCAATTATTGCGGGTCGTTCAAGTAGTCTGATTAAATGGCACACGAGTGTTATTGATAACAAATCAATAATTCGATTTTTTGTTAACGAAATATATACTACACGGTCAAATATTTTGTTTGTAATTTTTAGAAAGTTGCATTTCTCAGTTTCCGTAATCTCCAATGACAAAGTATCATTTATTAAAAGTACAAATAATTTCTGGAATTAAAAAGTGGGCAAATCTTAACTTTCGTTCAAATAGCTTGTTAAATCCAAGAATCAACTTACCAGTGAATGTTGCCATGATAAATCAACAATGCATTTCACTCTAAAACTCTAATTACTTTAGATTCACGAAAAATATCACGAAACTGACACGCTCGCCGTCAATACAGACGGGATGCAACTGCTTTTACGGTACACTTATAAAACTTGTAAAACATCAATATCGCGTTCCTCTTCTGCGCAAAGTATACAACACCCGGAGTTACTCGGTAGTCGCGGTTTCTACAAATATTAATTTATTTCATTTGATCATTTTAAGGTCAAAAAGGCTTCAAAAGGACTTTGAAATTTGATTATCGCTTTCATTCGCATTTAACGGCGCGTCATCAGCTTGGCACACTTGGTGTGAGTGAGCTCCATTGCACTGTGCATTAGAATGTGTGTGGGTTCGTTTGGATTTCTTTTTCATCTTTAGTTATTGTGATTTTATCACAATTATCGCAATTAAAGATATTGTATATAATTATTATGTTGAATATCGTACATGCGATGTGTTTGCACCCACGTGTCTTCACGAAATTATTCCCCCGTCCAACAAGAAGTTATCACTTCAAAAATGTAAAATTAAAAATAAAACATTATATATCTATAGAACATGTGTTTATTGCTACAAAATCCAAAAAGAAAACTTAATATTTAAAGTCGAAACTTAGTCTATCTAGAAAATTCTATAAAATTTTAAATCTCAATTTTATTCTAACAGTGAAAATTTTCATTTCACAATTTCATTAACGTCGAGAGAATATACCCGAATCAATGCATATGAAACGAAATTAGAATTATGCCTGCATTGGACGCGAAAAAATATGCACCGGTACTGGTAATATGCAAATCGGTCCGTTGCACACGCATAAAATATTGCAAATGCATCCGCATCACATACGACGGCTTCCAAACAGCCGGCATAAAGAGTTGGAAAAAGTCTGCACCTCCTGCAAAAAATATGAACAAACAAAAACCCAACTCAACGGACTCGGCGACAAGCAAGAGCTTCGCGCTGATATTACAAGTGCATTTTCCACTTTAACTACACGACGCGATGTCGACAGCGACGGCAACGCATACGAAGTAAAGGCTTGTCATAGAGCTAAACATGCTCGCGCAATTTTTCTATTACAAACTGCGCCCGGAAAAAAACGCACGGAAGCGTTAACTTATCACTCACATGCAAAACGAAAATGTGCAACGCGAACAGAATAAACTCATTTCGAAAAAATCGTCGTTTGTAAACGACGTGTTTGTAAATTCGCATATATCCAAGAAGAAGAAACAAAGGCATAGCTATTGTGTATTGATGTGTATTGAAATTGAATTTACTTTTGTCAATAGTGGGAAATTATTTAGTTGAGAAGGAATCTATGAAACGGTATTGACGCCAGCAAATGAATAAGTATTCTCGTTAAAGTGTCGCTTGTTTGTTGAATTTATATAATGGAAATTGAAGTTTCAATTGGTGGCCGTTACGTGCTTGAATTCGCGAATTTGTGAATTCATTTGAACGTGCTTGATTCGTTGTGCTGTCTCTTAATTAAATCTACAACTTTATGAGATACTTGATGAGCACAATGATGAAACATTTGACAATATTTAATTCTTATTCAAGTATTTAGGAAAGTTGCTTATCTGCACATTGGCAGTGTTCGTTAATTGCTGTTTATAATTATACTCATTTCATTAAAACGAAGTGAAAAATACGTAATTTTGTTGACAAAATTAATATAATAACAAAATTTGAAAAAGTATGCCATTTTACTTGGCATAAAAAATAAAAAATAAAATTGTAGGAAATATTCGTATAGAAAAGTGAGCTTTACTAAAAAATGCGTAAAAAACACATCGGGAAATCTGAACCTGGAAAAAAGACTTTTTAATTCATTTTACTTTACATTAATATAATGACCTAATTTTAAAAGAAAAGCAAGTAAAATGAAGATTAGATCAATTTTGAGGTCATTGTGTAATACATTATGAAATCTGAAAAGATTTGCAAGTTTATAACTTAATTTATGATCACGAAAAGTATGTCAATTTTGTTTAATAAGCGTAATTGTTTAAAATACATGCAATCTGAATAACCATAGTGAGTTTACGGTCTCATAAACTCCGGCCCGAACAATAATGGAAAAGTTATCCCAAGGCGAAAACGCCGACCGGCTTTCTCATCGCTCATTTTGATAACGACCGTCACTCGCATTACCCTCTCTCGCATAATGGGCCCACACCAGCTATGTCGGGGGCCATGCCGCCGCTGACCATCGGCCATCCGACATGTCAATATCCATCGCCCTTTCACTGATGAACCGAAATCGAATATTGACATTTTCGAAAACATTTCATACCGCCGCGTACGAAATCCTCAAAGTTCACGCTCAACGAAGCACGATTCATCAATCGCTTGCATTATCTTTGCGACATACATTTGCGTCGCGCTTCCGAGCTTTACAAAACTGATGCACATTCGGCGATAATCCGGTTCGGTTGTCCCCTTGTTCAATTATAAAATTAACCTGATCGGTCAGTGAGCTTTTCATTTATGTCGTCGACAATCCAACAAATTCTTATCTGATGTCAAGTTCCAGCCGTGCCGTTTTCGGAAATTCTATTCTCACTAACGGTATGAAATCAACTAAATTTTACTAGGAATTGCACGAGTTTTACAAATTGTGTGAATCCAATTTGCTGAATGGTTTATCGCGACTGTGTAATTTTCCTGTAGGTTTTGTCTATTTTTGTGTGTATTTTCGGCGTTTTAGGGTTTGTTTTGCATTATGATTTTCGTACCCGTCACGAGGGTATTATTGGCGGTGCGGCTTTGATTCGGTTGTGTGTTGGCATGGCTGCGTGCGTAATAAAATTAAGCTCGAAGGCATTGTAATTGTACATGCACACACTATAATTTCGCGATGTTATGTTTAGTTATTATTAGGTCGTTTGGCTTGCATTCGAGTGTGGTTTAATGGTCGGATTTTGTGTTTTGTGCTTTTTTGGTTTGTATTGACGTGTGTAATAGCTGCAATGCAGACATTTGGCGAAGTTTTGTTCGTTGTTTTTCTGGTACAGTTTGTAGGAGAGATTAACGCTACAGTCGTATTTTGTAAACTGCATTTTAGTACGAGCAATAATACTTCAAAGTTCTTTTAATTAAATATTATAGCGATGGCGAGAAAATTAATAAGTAAATATGAGAAATGAATGTACACATTCCCAAAATTCAATTTGAAATTAAATTTTGAATTAAATTTTAATCCATTAATCTGTTCACCTTCAGAAAGATTTCATAATCAAAAGTATACACGTCGAACGAATACAAGCAAATCATATCATGATGTATTTAAATGTGTGAACTCTTACTCAAAAATGCAGTTGGCTTGTGTGACCATTGTGTAGTGTGGCGGGAAAAGCCATGAAAACTAAATAAATAGGAAAGCTTGCAAAAGAAATGTCTAAGAAATTTCATGTAGGAAGTACATTCAATCAGAGAAAATATAAGATAGAGAAGCACATGTTATATTAGTTTCACGATATTACAGTATCATTACATACTTATATAAAATCAAGATATTTTCTATTGAAGTTAAAAGAATCTAAAAAAACTACCATTATAATAGAAAAGTAATACGCGAAATTGAAACCAATGAAATTCTTGATCTGTCAATAGTCGAAAAGACGTGCCCGCAATGCCGAACGACATCAATTCTCGTTTTATCGCCTCGCGCTGAAATTTCCCTGTCCTAATTCGCATTCTTTCACGACGAACGCCTCTGCCTCCAGTGCCCTCAATGCGCCACCACCACCGAATATCATTCGACGACTGGTATTTAAATTTCGACATTAATTAATCTGGCCGCGTGCGTCGACGCGTGTTACAAAAGTTGAAAGAAGGGAAAAGCGGCTATAAGAATAATTAGCTTGCCTCGACGGCGTCGGCGGCGTCGGACGAACGCGTCAAGCCAATTTCGCGAACGCCAGCCATTTATGACCATCCACTCGTCGAAACTTTTGCCCAATGATCGACACCATCCAAGTGCGGAAAAATGCGAAATAAATACGACCACGGTACGAAAAAGTTAATTAATTAAAATGCAATTAACAGCTCCGTCTGTCGAACAAAAACGCACGCGTTGAATATTTCCGCCGTGTTCAATTAGCGAAGTTTTTGTTTGTTAACCGAGTTTCAACAACACATTTGCGAACGAGACTTTTGTAAATATTTCTCTTTTCTTTAATGAACACGAAGGAGTTTTTTTACCTCTTTTTATAGTTTACCTAAAAGACATAACATTTGATAACTACATTTATTGATTAGTATTGAAAGTATCGATTCTTCAGAATTTGAAAATATTTGTTCATGAACGATTTCTCTGCCATCTGTACGTACAAAGAAAAAACACTACAACATCTCGGTTCATAAAGAGACATTATTCATTGTTTGTTTGGAAAAACTGGTTATGTCGCCAGAGGAATATTAATCGTTAGTATCGACTCTTTTTTGGCATTCCTATTCCAATACTAAAAAATATCGGTATTTCCTGTTATATTCTCGTATAATTAATTTACTTAATGTCTCGTTCAATATTAATTTACATCATCGTCAATTAGTGAAGTTTTTTCGGTTTCTTGATTTCAAACATAAATTTTCTAATATTTATTTTCCACTGTGCGTCATTGCGATAAGATTGGTTGAAAAAAATTGCATACTAGGGAAGCTCATAATCTATAATGACTTTTTTTCCCGGAGCAATTTTTTATTAAAGGATTTTGGCAGGCGCGTTTAATATGAATATTTTTATCTCCTATTTTCAACCGCGGGCGGGTTATTTAAAGAATGCTCCACTTTCTGAAAAAGGCGAAGCGCAATCCCAATGATTTTTAAGGTCGATACGCATAAGGTAAAATAACTGCAAAATAACCGACAGGTGGACGATGAGAAGCGAACAGGAGGAGCTGAATGCTGTTTTCTTTCTCTCCACCGGCGGATGGAAAATCGCCCGAAACGATTAATTCCACACAAAAGGTGGATTTAAAAACGAATTAAAAAGTTATCAACCTGTCAGTGCTCGTTGCCGCGTGTGACATACAATGCTCGGTGCAAAAACCAAAGCGCGTCTTCTTTTTTAGCCAAAATGCTCCATACACCCTACACACCATACATCCTACACCGTATACTCTAAACCAGAAGCCACGTTGCAGTTTCGAGCCTAACTAGGCCCATTGTATCCACTGGTTAATACTGCGCGTTACAAATTTTTAAATCGTTGGCTTTTCGAACGCATCGAGATGGAAATAAGCGAATTCACAGTTTCCATCATTTGCCATTAGATTTGTGCATTTTGCGGTTGTATGCGGTGCGAAACGGGGGGCTGGATTCGACGCGGGCGTTTAATCAACACGCCGCACGTCTGCCGGTATTGTGCGGCTCTGGGGTTTGGGCGGCGGCAGAGGCGTTTGAAAGGAAATACTTACTCGCGCATCCGATGATCTGACGGCGGGTGGTTGGCCGAAAGGGGGTGTGAGGATGCTGAAAAGGGGCGTGAGCGACCCCTTTGCAAAATTTGGTTAATTCGGTAGAGGTAAGGTGCGGATCCAAGAGGTATTGTGTTCGGGTGAGTAAATAGTGAATCGCGTGCGATCTGGGAAATTTAGTTAAATTGCACGCCAGAGGTGTAATGTTTGCAATTAGTGGTTGAATCTGTGGAGTGTGCTTTGATTTAATGCAGCTATCATTCTTTATCAGTCTATATCAATATAGTGGGAGTTTTTGTTTTTTTTTAACTTCCAAGAGAATTAAACTTCACGTTCATCTTATTGGTAACCTTTTAAATTTCTAATGTATTACCTATTTCTGCAACTCAATTTACATATCAAAATGAATACTCATTGGTAGGCTATCGCGGACCAATGTCGGCTTGCCTTTTCTGTAGCGCAGTGAACACACCGAGTTCCCAAGAGGTGTAATTACGACGACAGAGAAAAGGGGATGTATACTGAGCTGGCATCCCTTTGTGATAGCAGATGAACGCACTGGGTCCACATTCAGTCCTTGAACGTCCAGAAATCAAAAGATTACAGGCCGACAACTACTCGTGGTCTGAGAAGATTTTGCCCAGGAATAACAGTATACAAAGGGCCTCAACCAAATGAAGATTCAGTTCCTATCCAAACTATCAAAATATTATTAAGTAAATGCCTTCCAATTGAAAATTGGACCTTATGAACGTGTACAATTTAAAAAAGACAAGAGCACTTTTGACCACGCGACTGAAGTAAAACTAACGAAAAGGAGGAAGTAAAAGGGAGCCGGAAAAAGGACTGCGGAAGTTTACCTAACACAAAAACGCGTTATCCCGGAAATTGATAGAGGACGATGTATTACTTAAATTTCTTATTCAAATTCCAAGTTGACTCGTCAGTCGTCGTTGGTATCGTGACGTGAAAAAAGCTGCCCTCGTTTTTTTCTTGCATTTTTTCTTTTGTCTTCCCTCTCCATTCCGTCCATTTTCCATCAAGAATAAGAAAATATGCCAGCGACGCGCAAAAATTTGCATGTTAATTAAACAATTCTTTTCCTATTCCATTATTTCATTACCGCTATTTAATTACTAAGTTTAGTCTACGTGTAAGTACGACGAACAAACTGAAAATTTCGCAGGTGGTTGGAAGCTGTAGAATTGAATCTGCGCTTAAACGCACTTTGCGAAATATGATATTTGATACCATGGTAATTTCTACAGTTTCACGATATCTCACTGCAATTATAAAGTGGAATAACACTCCCGAATGAAATGTAATACGCCTTCCAGAATGAATTTGCAATCATTTTGAATGTTTCATAATATTTGTACCTAACTAATTTCACTCTACCAATGTTATAAATTAATCAATTTATTCGTTCGTATTGAAAGCATGTTAATTTTATTTTTCATTTCAATTCAAATCTATATAATTATAATTAGTTTTGCGAAAATTGCGAAAATGTGAGTTTTAATAATTAAAATTATGAATGAGTGGAGATTTATTAATTAGGTTA
>WSZQ02101109.1:26154-52911 GCA_019419845.2 Weissflogia rhopalogaster
TAAATTATATTTGTAGAATAAAAATATATTCTTATATAAGTATTTTGATGATCTAATAATTGGTATTTCAAGTTTAACAAGAACTGATTGTATCATAAATTGTTCAGACAGTAATAAGAAGCTGTTACTTATTAGATAACGCAATTTATATTTTATGCAAATGCATAAATAAAATTTACGTTCGCTCCTTCGCGGCAAAAGATGAGTTTTATGAATATAAAATCTTATCGCACGCATGCATATAATTTTATAGTCTCTCATGGAACATATTTCTCGTTAAGATCATCCTGTGAATACGACAGGACACCCCCTGAGGGATTTAGGGTGGGTTTTGGGTGGTCGATGTAGGGGTGGAATGGCAGTCGCGATTCGCCGGATAAAACGTCGTCCATTTGGCTATCAGTGTGTGGCAAGCTGAATTCACATCGGCTGAAAATTCGACGTTGAAAAGAAATGCATTGAAAACCAGCTGGGCTGAAGGCACATTTGCAATGTCAAGAGGAGTGCGACGAAGAATGCGAATATGATAAAGCACAAAAAGCCTAGCCGATGAGCGGCTAAAAAGCTAGAAAAAAATATCGTAAACTAGACCACATTTCATGCGATTGGGTTGTATCTATGCGCAATCCATGAAATATGGCCGCCCTTGTAAGCTCAGAACATGCCGATGCCGTGCTTTAAATGAATTTATAACACAAAGTGTTTTGAATATATAAGTTTAGATATATATTTTTTAAAAATCATTTTTATATTATTTTTATTTGTATGGTATACTTCGACAGTCTTTTTCCGACTGCCTTTTAGTTTGTAGTTTTTACGCTTAAATATTATAAACTTGGTTAGTTGAAGTGTAGATATTTGCTACTAGGAAATAAAGATTTGTAGATATATTTCGTTAATATTCCTATGTATTGTTAAAGACCGGATTACATCAGAAGCACACGGGTAATCGTCAGGCTTTTGGGGCATGCGTTGACTTCACACAGGACGCGACGCAAAGAATGTATACAAAGGCGTTTTTATTGCGCAATTTAGAACATGTTATGCAATCTACCTTTACCTATTCGCAATTCACGATATATGACCGAGTTTGTAACATGGCATGCTTTATATGAATTTATAACACGTATTGTTTTGAATATATATGTTTAGTTATGTTTTTTTAAAAACCCTGAAAATTTTTTACGACTTTGCCATTTCATGGTGTTTGATGGGCAGCCCTGATAATCTGCCCGAATTTCGCGTCTTGCTTTTACACGAGAATACCACTTCGATAATCAGTCGCGCGTCTGAAATTGACTTTGAAGAAATAAATGCCTGATGGTGTTTTTAGATATTTATTGGCACAGCCACCTTCTCTGACGGCCGAAACGAGAGAATAGGTGTCCTCAGAAAACCTTCCTTCAGCGCACAACAGCTCGACTTTCGTTGCACCCAACTTATACGTGTTGCCAACACATAAAAATCCAAAAATGTACAATTCGCCCGATATTAGGAAATATAGATACTTAGATAGAATATTTCGTTGTTATTCCTTTCGAAATTTATTAAAGGCTTTCTACTAGGATTCTATTCTTCTAAAGGGATTCTTAAGGAGTGGTCCAATCGCCTGTCGCCAGAAAGCATGGGAAGGAATTTCTTTTGCGCGATTTTGCTCATTTCATTTCGACCTGTGTGTATCTATTTGCAATCCGTGAAATACAGCCGCCTTTTTGAGCTCAGAAAATGTCATGCTTTATATAAATTTATAACCAAAATGTTTTGATGAGTAAGTTTAGTTCTCTTTTGTTTAACTTTTTAAAAATATATACAATGTATATATTTGATATTTGGAAGCGTCGATATTTATAAGTATCGCGAATTGACCGTGCACTCGGGTTTCAACTGCCCTAACTCGATGTACATACAGCACAGATTTATGAATTCGATCTTCTGACAAAATGTTGAACCGTCATAATCGTATCGAGGCAAAATTCTCATTTCTACAGTTTGCAATTGGGCGTTGACAGACGCATTTGACTTGAAGATCTACATTTAATTGCATATATTACATTTCCGCATACGTATGTTTTTAGAGCATTTAATAAGTGAAAGAAAATATAGTTGTACTTGTTATACTGCCTTATAAATATCAGTATCGATAAATATCATTATTTAAATTTGATATTTTAATTTTGTGTATGAAAGAATGCGGTTTAAATGGTTTCGTTCACATTCTTCACATTCTTGGAATGGTCGTGGCCTATTTTAATAATCACGCAGGCACTCGATACTCAGCCTGTTTCGCGACTCTCCGTCAGAAAGATTGTCAAAGAGATATGAGTCAAAGATTCCTCGAAAAATCTTCAATCATTCCCACTATGGCTTGATAAAATATTAAGGGCTAACAAGAGCTTCAGAGAAATCAGAATCGCTAAAAAACGCTCTAGATGGTTTCATGGTTGATAACAAATATGCAACAGAACGTTTTTCAAATAAACGCATTCAATTATCATGATTTCTGAAACATCCTATATATTAACTACTTTATGGTGCGAGGAAGTAAAGTATCCCCTTTTGATATATTTGAATATCGAGTTCTTTCACACATTACCAAGCCGGAGGGAACTCTTCTGAAGCACCGTGGTAATAAATGTTAAAAGCCGATTTGACCTTTATCACTGATCCAATCATTTTCCCTCGAACGTTATCGACGCTCCAAGGAGGAAAAAAACCGGCTTGCATTCAAATCAACCTACTTCACCCCCCTTCATCTTCTACACAAAACATGAGGACGTAATATCAAACCTCAACATGGTTTTTGATCCTCCAGTGGTCATTACTTTGACCAAACCCCAACTTGGGAGTTCCCAAAACTCCTTGGCAAAGCAAACTTAGTAATTGAAGTATATTAATGAAGCCAATTTGTCATAACGTCCAAAACGACCATAAGGGAATTAGAAGAAAGTTAGATCTATGTATATATAATACCCTTCATGATTACACTCCATACATGCTTCTCAAAAGCCGTTGAAGATGGTCTTTGATAGCATGTGGCATATATGCGTTAGTATGTATATGTTGAGATATGTGGGAGGGTTGCCGAAAAAATCACGTCACAAAAAAGTCGCGGGGCCTTGTATTCCTCGCTGGCTCATTAATTTCCTCCAGTGCAAAGGCGGAAGAACGACCGTGGGGCGGCGAAAACCAAACCCCCGCCGAAAACCGGTAGGTGGGAGTATGACGGCATCGTCGCATCGCATATCTTAACACCTTCTCGCCTCAGCCTGCCACCTCCACCAGCAGCCGACACCACACCGCGTCGAGTATAGGCCATTCCGTGGGGGCGGCAGGCCGTATTGATTTTAAATTTCGCACCACTTCGGCCTACTCGCCCGCCCCCGATGCTTCGCAGAACTATTACGCGCAATAAAAGTCATTACACGGAAAATCGTTTACATCGATTAATACTTTAGTAGGTCACACCGGTGCGTGCATCGCATCGAGGAAAAATTCGGGAAAGCGATTGCTCAACCCGTTATTAGTAAAGCTGTTTCGTGACGGGGTTGTTTTTTGCTGTTCTTCATAAAAAAGGGAAAAAGTGAAACACTGTAGGCAACAACTAGGATCAAATCGTTTTCCATTAAACAATTTCCCCAAAAAGTGAATTAGAATCAAATTGGTTCCATTTAGAATTGAATTTATCCAGATATTTCGATATTATCGAAGTTTAAGAAGATATTTCTTGAAGTTATTTGAATTTGCGAGGTCAAATCTCATGTCTATTAATAATTTCCTTAAAATTGAATTAGAATAAAATTTGTTGAAATTAATATGGGAATTATCATCCATAATATACAAATATTTCAATGATATTTCTAAGAATATTTCCATCGTTATCTTATGATATATTGAAATTCATCTCTGCATCTTTCTTTCAGATTCATGTAATATCACTTTAAATTTAGGAAAAGATTTTAAATTTCCGGAAAAGTAAGTAACAATGTCTTGGAATGAATTTATGATTGCAGTTACATGTTTCATTGTCCGGATGAACAATTGCCACCAATATGTGAAGGCGCATGAGTGAGTTTTCTGTTAAATATGTCAGTCTGTCTGTTCCCAGAGCAAGAAAGAGGTAAAATCGTTTTGATTTCCCTATTTCCCTATTTCACTATTTCAATATTATCAATATTTTCGCTGATATTTCTGAGAATAAGTGTATATATCAATATTACCATTAATATTTCATGATATATTGAATCACCTCTCCATCCTTATCTCGGATTCATATTTATCATTTTATATTTAGAATACTTCAACCATTTCGAGAGGTAAATTTAGCCCAATTGTCCGAGCGGTGAATCAATATAATGCATTATTCAATCTATTGTTAGTTCGCATTATACACTACAAACTGCATGCATGATCTTAAATTAATTCTATGGTAACCTAATAGCGCGTCTAGAATGCAGCGAGATTATTATCTATTTAGTTCAATCGATTTTAAGTTCATCCTAAATGTTCCCGAGAACGGGTGGCGGCGCCTGGGCGAGAAGAGGCCCTGGGAGAAAGCGTTCGGCGCGCACATAAATATTTTGATAATCTATCTTTGGACCGGTTGCACTTTGGACTACGCGCTGGTGTGTTGCTGGCGAGCTTCGGGGCCACTTGACTTGACCTTTATAGATATTTCATTAGGGCTGGCCTTTAAAGAGTGGACCTACATGAGCTTCGGGTACAACATCGTCCCTTTTGAGTGGGACCTCGAGTACTCTGGCACCTCTTTATTTTCCGTGCGCCATACTTGAAACTTCATACTACATACAAATATATAAAGAGCGATACTTTCAGCGACATTTTCAGCTATCTTTACAATGATAAAGGTTAAAAGTGAGATTTGTCGAATATGGGTTGAAATATTTTTAATTTACGATATTTGACATATTTGTTGAAAAATATTCACTATTTCATTCGATAAATCATCAAACGTCAAACGTCCTTTAAAACTAATCAAATTCCCATTTTTGATTCCAAAATAGGGCCATGGGTGGACTCAAACATCAAAATATTTCGATAAATGTCCATAATAAATATTCATAACATATTCATAACCATATTGATGATTCTAGTGTTTAAGAATCTTATAAGTGTCTAGGAGTTGGTATAACGTTAAAATAATTAACATTTCCTATATCTAACAATACGAAAATAAAAAGCTATATTTATTCAAAGAAAAGGATAGATGTATATCAGTATTACACATTAATATAATTACTATTTATAAATCTAGCATTTAATAGCCCGGAAATTACAATAATTTGATTATATCCGATTATGAATGGGTATAAAGTAAAAATATTCGATAATAAACATATTTATCGAAATATATCAATATAATATTCTATATTTAGTCGAAGTATCTATTCTTAAAAAACGTACATATTCCTCATTCTGAGAATAAAGAGAATACACAACATAAAAAGAAAAAAAAACGAAGATGTAAACTTTATATTTTCGAAACTCTCATTGATATCACCTTCCCTTCAATAAAACCACCTTCATATAGAACCATAGAATCGAAAAGGGCCCAATTCTATCCCTTCCCACAATTTGCTCATACTTTATTAGAACAATCCCCGTTTTTTCCGAAATTTACCAAGTTTATATAAAGAAACGAAAAAAAAACGAGAAAATATACGAATCCATGATAAATAAGAGAAAATAAAGGAATTCAAGGGCAGTAACGTAGTTTTTCCATAAAGGATTTTCTCTAAGTATGCGAGTGGAGTTTCTGTGGGTGGGCGCGACCATAACTTGTGCTCATGTTTTCTTATTCACGACTCTGCAAACTTTATTCGAAGGACATCCTACTTCCACGCTCGCACATGTCAGACATTTATACACGTATAGTGCCATCGATTTGCAGCAAACATCCCTACTCCACCTCCCTATACTTCCCTGGGAAGTGAACTCGAAATCTTGCAGAGTACGTGGGGCAGACAGGTACCAAAATTGCCGCTGAGACGGCTACCCATTAATTAATTGGAAATACCTGTGGCTTCATCACGCTTCTATTTGATCTACAGAATGCACCATTTCCTTTTACTGAATTAATATGATTTGATATCGACTTTTATGTTCTTTCTCATTTCGTTCTCTATTATATAACTTTCAATACAAGACTAATTAATAATGAGGCAGTATACGTTTATCATAAAATGATGAAATTTCATTTTCTTTAATAGGCAAGAATTGGTTATTGGTTTATTGTTTTCTTTGATTGATTTTATAATTAACTACTTTAATTTTTTTGTTTGATTTTACAGAGCATAGACTGCTATGGTCATTAGCTCTATCCAATTCTTTTTCAATGTAATTAATCATATTAGATGCTAACAATATTGATAAGAAGAAGAATTCACTTTAATATGCATCCCCACCGAATCGAACCGGGACCTCATGGACAGTGGTCAACGACCATACCATTACGCCACTTGGCTGGACTACTTTTGAAAATTATCTTTCGAAGAACTAAGAATAGTATTACGTGAAAGGCCTTTATATACTGAAGATATTGCACAATTCTACACAAATCCAAGGAAAATGGTTTATGGCGGAAAGCTCTACTCAGTGGTTACTTAACTTTACATAAATATTGCCATGAGTCAATGAAAATCCAAACACCAAATCTTGGTCGCACAATTATAATACATATCGCAAATGATGCTTCAAAATAACCAGATCATTTACATGTCCACGAGTCTTTAACGGTTTGGTTTTGATTGTTTCCCCAATTTGTTCTAGACATTTCGACCAGATATAACCTAAAGTATCTGTCGGTTAGAGACCTTTATAAGCTTAAACTATTATATAATTTTACACATTTCCAATGGAGTATTATAATTAGCATTAATTTCTCAAATTATGGTATAAAACCCTTATGCTCAGGTTTTATATAACATTCTTATTCTTCTCCGGAACTTTTTTGTTACATCAATAGACTAGGCTGCTGGTTGCTGAATATGTTCTCGATATTCAATTGACTGAAGGCCTTTATATATTGAAGTCCTTGTGCAACTTGATACAATTATATTCATTATTCTATAGTAATTATTGTAATAAAATGATATTAAATTATTACCGCCACAAATGAGGCATTATCTATCATCTCTTTCTAAATATAACATAGTGAACCTTTGCCATATATCGCTAACGAGCACTGTATTAATAAATAATATCTTTGCAGCATGGTTTGTGAATTGCACATCGAATAATGAAACCTTTTTGCTTCGAATGACAACATACTCACATAAGCAACCTTATAATAAACACAACAACTAGACATAACACAAAATCAACAACATCACATTAGAATAACTATAAATAATAATAATAGTAATAAAAACATATAACTTTAGCATTGGAAGAAAATTATTTAAACAATTTTTAATAATACATACTGGAATATATATTTATTAATTTATTTAACACGTTTTTCATTTAACAACTGAGTACACCTGTTCTTGTACCTGTTTTAACAAAACAGACACAATCTGCTCTGATCAAAAATAAATTAAATTGAAAAGACGTACGAAAAATAATTATAAGAGATTAGTTCACACCGGTTTGCTTTACATCGTGCTGGTACACCATCGTTGCGTTCGCGGAAATTGCGATTTTCGCGTTCATCGCAGCGCAAAACTGCAGCAACCAAAGAAATCAGTTCGCCACGTGCACGTTCCTGCAGCAAGGCAGGCGGCCAAGTTCGATTCCGAGTTCGGTTGCGCTACGTGCTTTCCTCTCAACGACTACTGGCGATAGATAACAACCCGGCGCCTCCACCAACAGGTAGATGTGACATCTCTGCGTGGTATGCCCAACAATGCGTGAAATTTTAATTAAAATCGGAATCGACGCGACGTCCACGTTATATTTCATATTAACGTACAGGACTTGGTACAGGACAGTATTAAAAACGTTAATCCACATTTACGATTACGAACTAAAATTGAAATAAATATTTTAAACACATTCCCATAAAAGGTTTTCTCTTGTCTATAAATATATAAAATATAAATTACTTAAATTAAATCCAATTCTGAACTATTTTGATGAGTATCAATTTTAATTAAACTCACATATCGGAAGAAATTAAATATAATTTGTATTTTGGTACAATTAAAATCAACAGTTCTCAATTAAAACCATATTTGAGATTAATTCAAGCCTTTGTTAGTATTTTCATGGCTACTATTTATTTATTCATTAATGTGATTGTTGATTTTCATTATCTATTGCAAACAAAATAAGGGTTGATGTTACTAGGTCATTGTTGTTAAAACAATTAGAGTTAATAACAAAGAGTGGTATAACTTCCTTAGTAGATTAACGTCTAGGAAAGAAATATGTGACAAAAAAGGAAAGGAAAGAAAAGTGAAAGGTAAATTCACTCAAACCCTGCAAAGAATTGTTTAAGTAGGTGTCGTTTCACCCGATGCTTATGTTATTTATGACCTTCCTTTGTGTAATTTAGTAGGGCAAAGTTTTTGACGCCGATTTTTTCGTGCGTTTCGGATACTTTTCTTTCCTGTACTGTTATGTTGCATACGACAAGTTTGTGCAAGTATTTTTTAAAGTCGAACAACTTAATATATCAAATAGAGCTAGGCTCTTATATCACCTCCAAATGTTTGTGAAACCAATGTTTTTAAGTTTATAATGCCAGTTACCGACAATATTTTCTTTAAAAATAATAAATACTTTTTAAGTAAATAAAATACTAATTTATAATCAAGAAAGTAAAGGTTATGTGTCACTTTCAATAAAACAATAATAATTTTTGATAACTAAAACTATTTCATCTGCTGATAGCATAGCAGTCAAAATGGAAGTCTACAAACTTGATTTTTAGACTACAATTTCCTTTTCTTCTGCTTTATTTCTGTATATTATGATTGCATCCTAGTCTAAATAAGATTTACAAGTCTATTCTCGAATGTTTTATTTAAAATGAATAACTGTAGGTGTTCATACCAAGCGAAATAAAACAAAAGTGCCATTTTCTGCCCAATAAAAGTTTCCCCTTGTTCCCAGAGTTGAACTCTGTGTTTATCTTTATTTTACATCTGCGTGGCACATTTCACTCATCCCGCATCAAACCCATCATACTCTGATACGCCTCCGTCAGGAATGTAGTCAGCACGAGTAGTGAAACCTGTTGGGACACCCTTTTAAAATATTTTATAAACTTTGTGGCGCCCGAAAATATTTGCATAGCAGCGTGTACGTGTAAAGTATCTTTACAGACGCGAACGCCCTCTCTTTCCGGCTTGTGTCTGGAGTGTGGGAAAGATAAATATATCGCGGCTACAAGTGTTTATAAAGTGTCAAGCAGATGACTCCTCCCGGTTTCCTTCCACGTTCCTCTCCCTCTTATCATGGAGAGGTTGTAGGACGTGTGCATTAAAAGTCACTCCTGTAATACCTCGTCTAAAGCCACCCCAACCACGGCAGAGCATAGGATAACATTGGAATAGCTGGGGATGACGGGATGGAAGGGTATGTTTGCAAGCGTGTAGTGGTTGCCAAAGTGTTTGGTCCGGTACTCGCCCGGCTGGGATAAGACAAGACAGGATCGTTAGACGCCTTTTACTCGCCCCTAAAAGTCGGAAAAAATGCGATGGTGTCGTTGTAAATCCGACGTGGTACGCATGCAGGTTACGGCTGAGAGCTGCACTTGTTTGCGTAACTCTGGAGCTGGCGCTAAGAGTTTTAATAGGGATTTAAATTATAAACAAGGCGCGCGCATATATCCTGCAACATTAAGTATCCTCCGCCTTTCACACCTGCCAGCTGGGCGCCGGCACTGCTTGAATGTTACGGTGGCTGGGAGAATCTGTAGACGGGGTGAAGCAGGGGAGTATGGGATGAAATAATGCGTCTAAACGTTGGTTTTGAAAAGGTACGTTATTATCAGCGTACACCCTCTTCACACGATTTGCGATAAAGCCAGGGAGAGATGCCAACCTCTAGATCTTCACCACGGTCCTGGTTATTAACTTAAACTTATCTGATGACTATGGGAATATTTGCGATATAAGCAGATGCGGCTTAAGAAATTTGTAAATCGCTAATAGGTAAGGCCTTGCATTATTTATGTAGGAAGAGAAAAGTACTTGCTAAGAAAATTTTACGCTTATTATAATGACTTTATTAACTAATTTTCCTAATTTCATGAGTTTCACGACATATACCTAAAGTCAAAATTCAATTAGTTCTATTTTTAAATAAATTATTCCTGTATTTGTCGTTTTAAGGTCTTTTAATCCACTTTTTTCGAATACTAACGGTGATAATGATACATTTTCATAGCGACATTATAAATTGCTACTGTTATATCTATATGCAATTTCTTTCAACTAATATTTAAATAATATTTAAATAGATAAATTTAGCTATACCATACATTCCCAAACTTGTTGCTATCCCAAATTATCCGAACGCCGTATGAGCTTCCCCTCTTTTTGACCATCCCGTACACCCGTACAACGTGTCGTTGTCCGCCTGTAATCTTCTTTTTTCTGCACTTTGAAGAACTGATTGTGGACTTAGTGCGTTCACCGCGCTACCACAAAAGGATGCCAACTCAGTACACGACCCCGTTTGTGTTCCGCCCTAGTTACACCTCTGGGTGACCGAGTGCGTTCACGCAACATACCTTAATGACAAAATATTGCGTTAAAATCTCCTCAAATATAATTTCAACAACTGAATCCTTCCTTCTTGGTGACACTTCACATATTTCTGGATCGTCATATGTAAGAGCTTCCACGTAGCACATGTAGCTTCTGTAATTTCCAATCCTTCACCGAACCTTTTAGACACACTTGTATATATTGACTTATATGACTTATATGACAAAATAAACTTCCTATATAAACCAATAGAAACACGCGGTTATAAAGTTTAAATTTTATTAGCCGACAAAACTTTATAGGCATATCAAAAATAAAAAAAGTCTAGCTTCGTGCATGAAAAGCATTTCATAGCAATGCATTTTTGTCGACATGATGCCGTTTATAGTATATAACAATATCGGGTAATATTTGAATGTAACTAAACTTCTAATGTCGCGTTTTATTTCGTCAGTATTCGTATATTCGTGACGAATAACATTTTTACGATGCTGAAAATTCCGCCAGTAAACGAAACGATATACATGCGCAACGACATTCATCACGCTATTTTTCGTGTCCGTTAGACCATTAGCCATTTCGTCGGCAGCCCACGGAAAGCTCTGTCCTTTTTTGCGAATGCGTCCATTGATCTTCCGGGTTTTGTCTCTTTTGGGGCCCGATGGTACGAAATCATTTTCCTCGAGACATATTATCTCATTACTTTCAAGGAAATTACCGTTTTTTAAGTATGATTTTATGGGTTTTGCATAATTTACAGAAAATTGTTACAATTTAAGAGTTTTACTTGAAATTACGTGATGTTATGATGTAATTTGTAAAATATTTTCTATTCCTTTAAATTTCAATTTCTTTAAGTTCTATGGAATAGTATGAAATTAATTTAAACTAGTATGAAGTTATAATTTTCAACAAAAATGGAAGATATTATGGAGTAATTTATGTGTAATTTCAAAATGTGTATATCGCTCCTCTTGGTATTGCTTACAAAAATCCCTGCTTGGTTTGCTTTCTTTCTCAATTTCCACGACAGGATGTTAGAGGCGAGTCTATTGGGATTTAACGAGATCCTTGCATTATACGAATGCAACTGCATTTAAATTGAAAATAATGTGAGCGTATAGTGGTTTCATTATGTGTAATGACCCTATTATAAGTTTATATTGCGTATTACTGGGTATATTTATATAATGAACTCTACAATTTTATTTTCTTCATTTATATATAAATAGAGAAAATGTCGCAATGCTCAAATGATTTAAAGTTATGGGTCATTCAACTACACATGCCACCCGTCCAGGAACCACTCTCGATTACAAGATTTCCGGATGGTGAAGGGATCCCTCCCCCTCCGCCAAATATAGCGACATCCACGATTTACTCATATAAAATATTCCGTTAACCATCAGATAGTTCATTCTTTTTCCGCGTTTGGCTGGTTCCGCTTCCTATAGATAAGTCTAACATTAGATAAGTCTAATAAATGTATGCATTTGAAGAATGTTTCGTCCTAGGAAAAATTTTGTATACAGAAGGTTCAGGGCACAGAAGGTTTCGCTTTACTTTCAACGTGATTAGGGGCCATGATTACTCATACAGTTGAGCTATTCAACTCGAAGTGTTGTCCTTCCAGGAATCGCTTTGGAGGTGACTAAATACACAACATCTCAATTGAAATTGGCCCAAATGTTCAGTTTCAAATGATCGGATATAGATACATATAAATACACCTACAATGTACGCTTATAAATTTCACTTACAATTAGAAACATCATTAAATAAGACAAGGAATTGATTACGGAAACTTCTGATTATCAATAGGTAATGTTCTAGGCAAACAATGGAAAAATCTTAAATATGTCCCTGTTTACTTCCTTAGAAAGCAGTTTTCTGCCTATCTATCTGGAAACGATAAATATTACGAAAATCGTAAATAACAATGACGATATCCTTTGTCCATCGCGATCTCGTCTCCAGTTAAAACGAAAGCGGCAGTCCATTTATACTCGTATTGCCACATACATACACACGGAAACCGAAATCCTAACGATGCGAATGCAGCCGAGAAGCTAACACGAAATTTGGGGCGTAGCGTCACTGAGTTTAGATGTGTTTCAGTCATTTACTTCTTTCCACCATCTTTCCACTTACCAACCGACAAAGGCGAAATCGCCATCGCAACGCGGAATGCCTAAGCACATAACTGTCCACCGACGTTCGAGAGTTAAGCAGTCGAAAGCCTTCCCGGCAGCACAGTGGATAAATGTAGTGTGCTTTTTTTGACTTTCCGAGCGCATCCTGTCGATTTGGAAAAGCTCGGTTGCCGAACTAAAAAACAATTTGTACCAATTTGGTGGCGCTTTCCACGCTCGACATCGATGTGATGTAAAAAATCGATCGGCCCTTCAGCGAGCAGATAGACCACGACAGGGTTTCGTTCGTTTTTCGGGCGCTTTTGTTCTGCACACAGTTCGGCATTTCAATTTTCCTGCTGATGAAACTCGCGGCACGTTCGCATACCTTGGAGACTGACTTGGCGAACACATTCTCGTATATTACGACTTCGCTGTCATCTCGTAAAACAATAAAAACTACGCCTGCATATGCATTGGAATTATCGTCGACGCAATGTAATCATTTTCCTGCTGAAAACACGCGTTTCTTTCCAGCGGGAAGCTTTCGTCAAACGACGGTGACGGATTAGTTTAGTTGGCAACTCGGAATCAATCATCAATAAAAGTCAATCATGAACTTTCTGCCCACTTTTTTCAGGTCATAAATATAAATAATGGCTGACTGACTGATAAATTACAAAGTTTGCTTCAATATTGATAATAATTATTGATTGAATCCTTGTTTTTCTTATTCTTGTAAAGAATTACATAATTTCCATTCAAAATGATATTTCAACATAAAGATAATGACAAAGTCAAGATTATGAAGTGAGAGAAGTGAGAGTAGGGGCTTTATATACTGAAATTCTTGCGGACTGAATTTCAGTATATAAATGCTTTCAAGACTCTGAACATACATATGTTGGTTATGGAGGGTCGGTAAACAGCAACCAGATTCGATCAATTTTTCTGCCATTGCTGCCTAACAAGAAAGGAAACCTAGCGAAAATCCTTGACAAGGAGGTTGTATCTCAAACAATTCGGTGCCTTGCTTGAGCAGATTATGTGCTCAGACGTCCCTGCAACCTCGTTACATAACAAGCATAGTACACGGGCCTCCATCCCTAGATGTCTAGGATTAGTCCAGTGTTATGAGTTCAGTGAATGTTTTCAACTTATTCCTTTTGGTTCTTATAAACCTTATGCTGCTTTGTTATTCCCTGATTGTCTTGGTCAACTTTTAAGGCTTTTCAAACGCCTTCAGTATTGCTTGGGCCACCGAAACGCCTCCGCAAGTATTCCCTAACGCATGCGTTAACGACAATCGTTTCAGATTGCAGAACGCCAGGGCAGTTCCAGAGTCATTTGCTTGTATACATAGTTTGGACTATATAATCTTATACCTGATCCAGTTTCCTGCGTGAAGGCATACGTGTAACAAGAAGAAGTTTCCCTTATGAATACACGTGGCTAATACATACATATAAACGTATACATATAAATATATGTATATAAATATATGTATTCAGTAACACCATTTGAAGTTTATTTTTATAATTATAATACTCAGATGAGGTCCCGGTTTCGATTCTTGATGGGGATGCATATTAAAGTGAATTCTTCTTATTATCAATAGTGTTAACCTCTAATATGACTAATTACATTGAAAAATAATTGAATAGAGCTAATGACCATAGCAGTCGATGCTCGGTAAAATCAAAAAAAAAATCAGTATTTGTTTTTGCCGTTATTCTTTTTACATGCTTTTATGTATTTATTTCCCAAAAATTGAATTGAAAAAGTTAAAAAAAAATTCTTAAAAATAAAGAACAACATAAAGAGGATATATCAATCCATCCATGTTATAAGTCTATTTAAATAGTGTGGGTTTCTCCGAATAAATACAATTCCGCATGCGACGCACATACGAATGCAAGTAAATATTTACGCCGACAATTAAAAGGTTTCATCTCTCGTATTTCCTCTTTACACCGACTTTATCAGGGTCGTATATCACGCGCACGAGCGGCCGAGGCATTTTGTTGCGCTTGTCGCGAGGTAATTAAAACGTCATTCCAAATCCGGGCCTCGTTTTCTATTCCCTCTGCCTTGCCCCTCGCGTCGGCAATCGTTGCGTCGGTTTGGCGTACGTGTGGCCTTTTCATCACGGCTGTCTTCCACTCTTCCGCTTTTTGCTTGGCAGTCACGCTTCCCCTTCAACCAACGAGAGAAAATAACCGCGTTGCAGGTTATTTGCGCTCCTAACCAACCGAGTGTAATGCGGTGGCGAATACGACGACAATGGTGGATGCGCCGGTTCCATCTGCAGTTACCCATCGATGCACCAGAGCTCGCCTCTTCCCTATTCTCCTTTATACAAAAATATCTAATCTTCTAACAGACTGTATTTAGTAAAGTGTGTTTGGGGCTTAAAATAACATAATACGTATGATAATAGATGGTTTTATGTATGCTTATAGTGTCGGTGTTGTCGCGTTGCGAACGCTTAACAGAATTAATTAGTCCGAGATGGACAGCCGCGATGCATATGCTTATGGTTTTGCGTTCATACCCTCCTAGATAACTACTGTCATGTTTTCCACGACGACGACGCGACGGGTCGAGAAGTGCGAAGATTTCTCTCGAGTCCTACGGTTTCAAAGCCGTTAAGACGGAAAGGTGTCAACATGCTGCTTCAGGCCAAGATGGTTCAAGAAAATGAAGTGTAATAAAATCTTAGAGTTATTACACTATAACAAATAATGATATGCGATAACTAAGTAACAAAACTTAACCTAAGTGTATATATTTGACCTAATTTAACATAATATGACCTAATTTTCTCCATCCAAGCCTAACATGTTTTAATTTAATCAAACATAGGCTAACGCAACCTAACTTAATCTAACAAAACCAACTACCATCTGATCCAACCTTGCGAATCCTAAATCTACCTACCCTAACATATCCTAGCCTATCCTAACCCAACCGAACTTAACCTGTCCCAACACATTATAGTCGGACCTAACCTAACTTAACCCAACTTAAACTAAGTTAACTTAAAATTTAAGCTAACCAACCCCAACCTACGTTCTATTGTCCTAGTTTAAACCAAACAAAACCTAACACAACTAAATTTGGCCTATCCAACATAATATAATCTGACCAAAGAACTTTATTACGAACTTTATGTATGAACGACAAGTAATTAAAAATATTTTGATAGAAACCTTCCATTGTTATTACAAGTTATCTCTCCCAAACTTTGAATAATCACGCTGGACATAATTGAATGTTGACAAACTATTAAACAATATTGTCTTTTAATGACAGCTTTCCATTAAGGGTGGTTTAAGAACACAAATGGCCGAGCCGTCATTTATTTAGGATCGTCGCGGGCAGATCATAGTCGGGGGGACTCGCGCCGTTCATTGTTTGCGCCGCTTTTCTTGCAAACAATGTCTAGCATCAGACTTAAATTGCGCAAACTTGGCCCGCGCCGCGGCGTCGCTGAGATAAGCCACTTTGTTACCGCACGCAAGGCAAGTGCAAACAAGCACAGAGCAGAACCGGAATACTCTCGAACGTGAAGTTATAACGATGGCGGCTGCGAATTACACACTATAAGAGTTAAGGGCTGATTTCGGCGAACGCAACAAAACACGCCTTCACCAGAGCTGAAAGGGAAACTGTGGAGGAGGAACGATGAGGAAGGTCGGGATGACCGGGGAAGGGTTTACGATAATGCAGTATGCATACGCAAGTAGGGCTGTTATTCTTCGCCCGAGTGCGATGCACTTTAAGTGCATCCCGCAGCAGGTGGTGAACACTGAGTCGTAAAATTTAATTTATCTCGTGTGGATAAGGCACCTCGTTCGAAATTAACAAGACGATATTACTGAGCCTGAAAGAAGCTTTAATCATCTCAGGAAGAGAAAGGATATAAATTGCCGTCTTGGAAATGGACTAGACATATTTGAAAGAAATTTTCTTTTTACTTTTTCCAATGTGAAGATTTGATGCAAAGAAAACGAAATTACGAAAAATACTTGTTCTACATTGATGCTTAAGTTGGTAACTCCTTGTTGGTGCGATGTGGTCAAATTTTTTAAATGCAAGCAATTTATCAAAAAACGTGGTGTTACATTGCATTCATATTTATTAAGCCTTTATGTGCGCTAAATTGCTGTCGCGTCTATTCGGCGGTTTATAATCGATGGGAATCGCTCTGCAATTCGTTTTTATTGCGTTTTTCGGCCGCATACCGTAGTATGACATATAATCCTTGTTTTTACCAAGCGCATTCAATGCACTGGTGTGTTTTCAAGCAATTGTCATTTTCTTTGTCTATTAACCATTTTCATTTTTTGCTTCAGAGCTTTTAAAGTAACTGAAAATGACATTTATTGCTCTTTTTTTCTGCTTGGTAAAACATGATTTTAATTTACAGAATAAACTACAACAATTGTAGCAAATATTATATTGGGCATATGGGTAGAAATTTCCTTACCCGTTTCAAGGAATACCTAAAAGTGAATGCGACTACCCCAAACTGCTCAGCTTTGGCTGATCACCTCATAAATTCAGACCAGTGTTCAGATCAGTGTTCCATTGATAATATAAAAATTCTATACCGCGGCAATAAAGGCTATAAACTAAACATTCTCGAAGCAATTTACATTGGCAAATCCATTAGAAAGAACCCAGACCAGGTACTAAATGACCAGATCGAACTACTAGTGAACACCCCACTCACCCGCGCAATAGTATAAAAAGAATTGTAATTTCAGTGGACGATACAGTACCTGAACAAACTATTTTTTGTGTTGGTGCAATATAATAATAAGTTCTTCATTGTTGGTAATTCGTGTTAGAGGAACATATAGTAATAGCAGTGAAGTAGTGCTTTGATATTCATAATTCATACTTCAATGAATGTTCCACTAAGATTTATGAAATGTTATTGTACAGAAATGATCGGCTTGTATTCACCAGTTTACCGTCTAAGATATGGGCTTTAGTAATCATTCCAGTATTCAATTGTATCAAGATTTGTCAAATATTTTCCGAAAATGTTACCAAAAATACTCAGGTATTATCCATTCTCTATTTTTTATATTTACTTTTACGTTTTAAACCTCACCTGCAAATGGCATATATTCGCAGTATTTGCATTATATTTATTTGGTAGATCTCGAGGTGGAAATTTTTACTCCTCTCGTGCTTGTCACTTTAGCCTTATTTATATAAATGCGTGAGTACTCAAGTATGATATTTGCATTTTCTGCGAGGTTCTTTTAGCGCTCTCTACGAGAGTGCGAATGCCTCTGACCCATATAGATACAAATGCGAATAGTGTTGGAGTGCAGGATGTGAAAATGAGTATCCATGTCGCTTCTTTTAGAAGGCGAGTTTCGTACGCGCTCACACCAACATAGGGATTGGAACAATTCAATGAGCGCAGGTCGTCTAGTGCTAAAAGCACGAACAGGTATTTTGTTTTAGTCAAAGGTTTCACCGGCATCTTGAGGAATGTCTCAACATTATTATGCCTTCCAAAGAGAGGCCTGTCATTTTTTTACTTTCTTGAATATTTCACTGTAGATTTTTTAGATATTTTTTTAATCTCCATTGATCTTTTTAAAACTCGTTTTTGATTTCATTAAAATTTAGACCTTTCCACCTTGAAACGAATTTATTAAGTAATTTTTAATTTTCTTCAGAATATTATATTTCCTAATAAAATGTAAAAATTATAGTATAAGTATACTTCTATAAATATTTTATTATTAATATAAAATGGAAAATAAACAAATCAAGAAATAAAAACACATAGAACATACATAGAACTTCTCTTTTTCTTCCTTCATCATTGTACGAATTTGTATTCCACCCTTTAGTCTCCACAAAGTTTTCCTTTTTCTTCCTGCAAGAAGTTCCTTATTCTTAACTCAATTTCACGTAATACGTAGTGAAAAACAACGCATCCCAGGCAGTAAAGATTTCTGCAAATAAAATAAATTAGGTATTGTTGCATTTCGTCGCATCCTGGCGAATGCAAACCAATCATTTTGCACCCGACGAACGAAAGTAGTAATGAAATCTAATTTTATATTGTATTATTGAACTGCAACGTACACAGGCAACGAGAACATCGCACGTGCAAGGAGACCGAAGGAACCCAATTTTAAGTTTGCAATTACTTCACGCTGAGCTTGTTTCGGCTCGCAGTGAATTAGTGAGTTTGCGAGGTCGTACCGTAAATAGGGAGGATCCTCGGATAATATTGGGTCGTACTAGAGATGTTATAATACGTGTTAGATATTGTAATAATTCTCTTGATTTTAGCTGAATGTTGGCACATATATTAACGATATAAATTTTTAATGAGTTGTCGATTCTTGAATCTGGGAAGACTAGTTGAGAAAAAACCGACTATGAAAATGTGTTACTAAAATATACATTCTATTCTATTCTAGTTATTGAGCGAATATAACTCCAATTTTGTACATTTTTAAATTGTTATCTAATTATTTCATTGTGGGTCGGCAAACCGATTGGGAAAAGTATTGGTATATAAATTTTATTCGAGGCAAGGACTAAATTTCGAATGTTATTTTGTTTCAGTTTCAATCCACCCTACAATTTATAGACAACAATTTACCGATTCATAGGCATTTCTGAGGCGGTATTGATTCTTTAAATAATATTTTGGAAAAATATATTTCGCTCGAAAGCACTAATCATTTATTTGTCATAATTTGTATTTTTATTGGATGATCAGCAAACTGATAAAAATCTATGAATGATTGAATTTCCTTGGTTTAAACATTGAAATTTTTTTCAAAAATTTACCGACCTATAGCTTCAGATGTCGGTAAATCAACTGTACCCTCATAATTACAGAAATTAACCCACGTGGGCCGAGATAATCATGATCAAACATGTATATACGTTCACCAACTTTCTAAATTAAATTTATATTAGTTTTCTGAGGAAGTGACTCTGAAGCCAAAACAGTTTCATTATAAAGCCGTCTCTATGAAAGGCACTTATCAGTCGACATGTGTACATACAGTTTGAGTAAATTCGTTTCGCGTTCGTGTTTTGCACGTAGTTTTTCGCCCTCAGAAATCGCGCCACACGTAAGAGTTATGCGCGCCGGTGCGGCGCAATTGCTGCACTTCGAAAAGCTCTTGAAATGCAATTTTGTTCGATGCATTTGCGATCGCATGCGGCACGCAAGCCGACGAACACCCGCAAGAGTGTGTACGTTGTTTATTAATTAATCGTAAGCGCGAAAGAAAAAGCTTTTCACGCTTGCGGGCCGCGGGCCGAGGTGCAAAAAGCTTACAGAATGTCTCGACCTGCACGACGAAATCATCCGTCTCGTACGTAAGTGTTGCGTGCCTTTCAATACAAATACATAATTAACAGCCACTACAACTGACGTTTGGCATAAAGAAGTGCATTTTTATCGCACATTTGAGTACAACAAGCAGGCTAAACAGGCGTGGGCGAAATGAAGCTAAAAACACACGAAAGCGAGAGAGAGAAAAAGAACACGTTGAACGTTGTTAGCAATCGATTTACTATTTACTATAATTTATTCACGATATGTTCATAGAAACTTCGTCTAGTTGGTAAAATACTGAAAAAAATAATCACGTTCAGTTCGTTTCTGAATAATTCTACTCAGGAAAAAAATACATCAACTCTACAATAAAGTTTAATGTTCGAACTCGCACCAACTTTTTTTTCTGAGTAAATTACTCGAAGATAATTTGATATTAAATTAAGTATAATTTCGACAACGTTATCAACTTGTTTGAAAGCTGTAATTCAAGGGTTGACAAATAATGACATGAAAATGATACACAATCATAAACGAAAAATACTGCTTAAAAATCTCCCCGGATTATCAAATGCAAATCTCGTTATGCAACGAAATAGCACGTTGCACATCCACGTTTGCACTTATCGCATTCAACGTATTATACGGCAATATTTAAAATATTCACGCCGCGCATGTTCAAGTCATGTTAACATGACAGTCAAATTTTAATGTTAAACGGTTTAATTAAAAAGTACACACATAAAATGTAGCCTATGTCTCAAGTTCAAACAAAATACACATTAGAACAAATGAAATGTTAAAATAGTATACTCAGTTCTTGAGATATACGACGCCAAAAATCGTAACGCTCTAGGCACATTCTCCAGCTCACTGATTTATTCGTATTTAAATGTTTTAATTCTTTTAAAATAAATGACTTCCTAAAATCAAAACATCCATTTAGAATGTCCCGTTTCTAACTTTTTGGCTAATAGGATTTAGTATTTTCAGTTTCATAATATGAACGAATATTATCCAATTCGCAAAACAGCTTCAATTTATTATATATCGTGTTCATCATGCACGCCCAGGTATTCGCAATGCGCATAGTTTCAGCCTTCCGCCGGCATAAATTAGCGATAGATTTGCGTGAGTGCCGGGGTCTTCCGCATCTGCGAAGGTACACGTAATTGAGTTTGGCGATAATTTCCAGCAAAATTTGCAACAAACCAAAGGAGGGTCTGTCGAAACTATGCATGATGTCGGTATGAGTAGGAGTATGGGAATCTCGCCCTGAGGCTAGGTGGATGTGTATGCATGGAAGGTTGAAACTAGCGAGTTTAGGTACAATTATGCAAAATGCGGATGGTTTGTTGGCTTCGCTAGTGTCTGGCACACAGCCGTTTCGCTTCGTTCGCATTTTGCAGCGTGCCCAGGTTCCAATTGGCAGGTCATACATATTTACATCGTTAATTTGTTGAAACTCACGCATGGTTGTTTATTCCTGGTTGTTGTTGTTGTTATTGTTATCTGCTGCTTTTGCTTCCAAACATTTTCCATGGCGGAGAAAGTCAAGGAATCTGGTTAGCGTTATTTTATGGTTATTAGTTTAATTATATTAAAATAAAATGGTAACAATGAAGGTAAATAGGTTTTCAAATTTGAAATATATTTCAAGCTCATACTATATGAACGTTTATAACTTATATGATTATATATCTATTGGTAATAGGTAATGATGTTTTTTAATACTTCTTTAATCCTTTATTAAAATCAATTTTTGACCGGATTAGGTATTTTTATTACACCATCCATAGCAAAACAACGTCAGTTTATTTTTATTTTTGGTGTTTCTATCATTACTACGAAATTTATCTTGAAATTTTCTGTGGTATGTACTGACATTGGATCATAACTTAATTTATAAGTTAATTTTTCTTAGTCTAATTTTATGGGTGTTGCTGGCGTGATTCGGACCGGAGCAAGTGACTCCGACACCTGATTATTTAAGGGATCTGCAAATAAATAATAATTTGTATATTTTATTTTCTATCGACTATTGTGGTCTCCTAGATGATACATTTTTATTATTGTGAGTGTTTACTATATTTTGTTGCTGTTGTTGATAATTAATGTTTGATAGGTGTTGTTGTTGATAGTAGATTGCAGTAGTTGTAAACTATGTAGATTTGAATGTGTTTGTTGCGAACAGCCTGCCTGCTGGCAACATCAACCTTTGACGAAAACACCAGAGGTCTTTTATTTTTAGCAGGACCCGAACTACCCGAGAAGTAGACACGTCGAAGTATGGCTTGTGACTAACTTTATTTACACAAATTTACAATTACATCGGCTGGAGTCCACACACCCACAACGCTTTCCCCCACAATCTTCCACCTCATGAACGAGCCTGGACCAATCATTGCTTAGCCACAATCAGTGTGATTACATATGTTATCAACGCTTGTTTACGCCGCCTGCTGAACTCAGCATTCTACCGTTGTCATGTTCATTGAACGATGAACAAGAGTTGAAAGCATGGGCGATGTCCATTGAAAGCATCCCTAGAGTGTGTTCTGTAGGCCGACGACACTCCAAAGGCTAGTCTGCGGTGTGTTCAGCGTGTATTTGCATTTTGTGTGGTATTCAATGCCTTAATCAAGTGCAATCCTGCTAAAATAGTTCTCGTGCACTACTACAATTAGCCTAACTGATATGGTTTAATGTTTAGTTGCAATGCTTATGTAAATTCGAATATGGTTAATAGCAAAGTTGCGATGTTTATCCAAAATGGTAATGACATGGAAATTAGTATTGAGCTGAATGTAATGTACCGCTTTCTGGTTCCTACATGAAAATGGTTAAGGTTAACGTAATTTAATTCGTTTAATAAAATTCGTTTTTCTAAATTGTATACATCGCTAACTTAAAATAATCAAAACTTGATAGTAAAGTCTTTAAAAATTGGAAAGGTAATGCAAGCGACGAGATTGATGCCACAGACTGAGTATTGATATTAAAAATGTAAATTCTTACAATAATAAAATCAAAGCAAGTCATGCACTTTTTCAAATTATGCACTTTCTTTTAAAATTCCATTGCCAAGAAAACATCCACACTCTCTGCTCAGACATTAGAATAATTTAAATAACTTTATTAAGGATTAGTTAGGCAAAGAATCCAATCGAGCCTGACTCTTAAAAAATTATTACTTGAAAACATTCATAGAGAGTTTTTTTAATGAAATTGTCATTTATAACATTGAATTTATGCATTTTCGCTTTAAAATTCCATTTCTGAGAAAACCTTTTCACTCTTTGATCACACATTTTGCTGCATACACATAAGTGGATGGAAACTACTTACCTCAGTCTTACTTCTCTTCCTTTCTTTTCCGAATTCAAAGCTGTTGCATCTGAACTCGGACAATACCAAACCGTAGATGAACACCCGAACATGTAACTTGTACATATATTGTAAGAGCGTATTCATGCATGCATCTAGCAACAAAGCACTCGGCTGAAAATAAAATGCCAAAGGCTATATGTACTTGAATCTACTTGAATGCCATGGTATTGTACAACCAACATTGGCATGCATACCAGCTGCAGACATGTGCGTACTATCGATTTTGACAATAATATACTCACGGCGCTATTCTTTGCTCTATTCAGGTGTTTATGCTAAAGCTGAGGTCAGGTATGCTGTAAGCGACTGAATGCCGGAGAAAATGCATTTCCATACGTTATGAATATATGTTTGCGTTCCATAAACTTGCCAAGCATATATTACTTCATTATTCTTGACAAAGCCATATCAGGCCAGTATTCATTAACAACCCTGAATATAACCCGAACTATACTGATCGATTTTTGTATTCTTTAAGACAATGACAGAAAATAATTGGATTATGCAAATAATTATCGTGATTCAGCAACATTTGTTGAATATATTTGCTTGTATTTGCAACATAAATGGTTGACAAATCAAAGGAAAGTCATTAACATAAATTATCTTACACATATCTTATATAAGTAACTATTATTTAAGGTATGCATATAAGGAAAGTGAAGTTTGCAATAATTATTGGTGGAGGCGCCGGTGAAAGGCATTATTTCAGAAAGCTATTAGCAAAAATGCTTCAAAACTCTGAAAATGTCAAAATGATGTGTGCTACTCGATTGTCGAGCATAGAACATGCAACCCATCGAACACGTACAAAGATTTGAGTGTTTGGTGGGTTGTCGATATAATCTAAAAATAATTGCCAATAGAAATCGACGCTTACGGAGAAACGCGGAACGAGCAGTGATTTTTGAAAAATGTTGTTTTGGTCGAGCTGGCTTAACGCCAGGTTGTCTCTAAAATTTCTACAGCTTTCGGAACGGGAGGCAAATGGAGCAAAATATAACGACACGCGCCACTGACGTAGCCACCTTGCTTGAGTATACGCTTCGTTCTATCTCCGGCCCAGAGCATCGAATTGCAAATGTGAAAATAAATGAAAAATGCATGAAGTTGTGTTCGGTTTATGCGCAACTGACGTACCGGTTATATTGGTACATTGTGCCGATTGAGTGGCGTGCGTACGGATGCAATCACATTCGCGTTTGTTGAATCAAGCATGCAACAAACATGATAGTTGTAGGCATCCAAGCATAACTATGCAATCATACTGATATCAGCATTATTCGTATTTATCTCTCTATTCGTACTAACAATAAGACAACTCAGAAAATTGATGCAATTTTTACAAAACAAGTTTAATTAACTACAAGCTGCCTGAAGTATATTATTATTACTTCACTGATTGAATTCCACCTCGTAATATATACAACGCAATAGTGGAATTAATTAATATCAACGTGTCTTATTAAACTAAGATAACATTGATTTAACTTACCAGAACTGGTTGATTTCTGCCTAGTTATTAATGAATCAAATTTAATTAAACATATAGAATATTCACTTGTTTGGAATTCATATATAACGAAACAGTCACGAGTAATACATTTTTTTGTTATTAATAACATTATACTTCTTCTAAATTTTGGACTTCTTGAGTCCATTTTCCTTTTATTTGATTAAATGAACAGAAAATTCCAAATTACAACTTTTATATCGAAAATTACAGCTTAATATCATTATAGAATATGACTTTGAAGATTAATGAAGGTTAAAAACTTTAATTTATCCTTTATGAAGTCAACTCTCTTTAACTAATTCTATCTATATGCGACCTCCAGTCTAATATTAATAATGGAATTTAGGGAATTCGTTCGGCATTGTTAGAGTCGCGTAACTCGATATCCTACAAGTCTTCCGGTGTGTGACGGACGACACGCCGGCGTCGATGTCGCCACCGACTTACACCGACGTCGTAGAGTGTGCTCTTCGTCGCCTGGCCACTTGTACGCATCTAACATGCACATACCTTGTGAAATTTGCGCTCTTTGCATAGTTACACGAACTCTCCTCCATCTACCTTATAACTCACGCTCTAGATACTTGTGTCTCACTCTTCACACTGCTCATAGATAGAACACTCCGGATAGAACATTATCAGATAATACATTCCAGGCAAATATATGTAATCGAAATTAACGTAGATTATGTAGAAGTGTGGAGAAATTACATTAGCTTAATTTGGTTTTTAGTCCTTTGTTTGGTAACATTTTCCTCGAGGTGCCTGGAAAATGTGGTTTTACAATATATTACGGTAATGATGCCAAATTATAAAGCCAATAATGCCAAATTAAATATCTAAATTGATAAATTATAAAAAAGGAAACTAACAAAACATCATCTTTTCTTGGAAAATATTTCAATAACTTAAACTGAAAATTCTTGAGTTAGGTTACTTTTTGGCGGTAATGAGTAAATTATAGAAAAATAACGATTCAACAACGTTTTATTCCATCGAAATTACAATTAAGTAAGTGTAACTGGGCAGTGTATTTATTAGTCCTATATTAAGTATCATTGGGATCGAAGTACCACGAAAATGTGGCTAAATAATATATATATATATATAAGTAATCTTTATTGGCATTCGTATGCACTTGCATCCCACTTCACAATCCCATTATTGAATACATCAAAAGAAAATAATACTAAATTCATAATAATATTATAAAGAAATAAACAATATTATACAGAATTTATTTACAACGTTACCTTAATTTTACTTGTTAAGTTGATATGTGTAAGTTGATATGTATTTTGTAACAAACATTTAATATTCTTTATTAAAAACTGAAGAATTCTTATGTTATGTCCATATTAAGCAGTAATAATTAGTTAAAAATGTTCAGAAATCAATTCATTTGTTAAGATTCATGCAAAATGAATTATTCTTCTAATAAATACTATTAGACTTTAAGATCTGTTATGACATTGAAAAGGAATTACAAATAATTTCAACAGTAGTCAATCATCATTATACAAAAAATATTTTTTGAAAAAATCAAGTATAATTCGTTTATTACTCTTAATTTTGGAAACTTTTTGGTGAATTTAATATTTTATTTTAATATTTTAATATTTAATTTTTTAATAATAAAACATCACGTAGTTTCTTAATCGACGCGTCCTAACTATCTGTCAGAAAGGGAAGCATTAGCAACTCAGG